>JABUQX010115634.1:12500-32500 GCA_015478945.1 Trachelipus rathkii | reverse complement strand
TCAGTGGTGGTGCGAGAGAGTCCTGGTGAAGGCGTTGACAGAGCAAATCTGGAATAACAAGTGTTCATTTAAAATATTTAGGAGATATAAGTTTGGGACAGTGCGAACGATGATGCAAAAGTGGTAGCAAAGCTGTGAATGCAGTGAGGGAAGTTGTAAGGTGGCAATTAAACTCCTTGCAGATGCAATGACCAAGTCTGAGTGATTGGTTTTGTAAGAGGGTGGCGGATGTTACCTTGTGGTTAATGTATGTGCAGTGAAACCATGGTCTGAATAAGAGGCAGATCTAAGGTAATGTCTAAAGGACAATCTTAGAAGGGTTAGCTATGAGAAGAATTGATAAAATGAAGAATAAACGCATTAGGAGTTGTGTGGTGTGCGAAGAAAGGGCGTAAATGAGAATAATGAGAGTACATTGAGATGGCTCTGGATCATGCTGGTTGCCGTCATGGATGCATATTAAAGTGAGAGGTGCTGGGAACCACTGGCGTTAATCAAAGAAAAAGTGGATTGGGTCAGCAAAGAATGCCTGAAGGAGAAGAATATGAGTTTGGCAGAGTGCAAAAGAAATACATAATAGGTTGAGTCCTAATGGGAAGAAGGAATGATAGTTCTTCCGAAAGGCCGAAACCCACCTGGAGAGTGTTTAACTCGATGATAAGTGCTCCAAAACCATTGAAGCCGAGAAACAGTTTTCCTGAAGTACTTTAGGATCAAGAGTTTCAGGGCCAGAAGGAAGAAAATGCTGGTCCAATTAACTCTATGAAACCTACCTGATAGAATATATATATATGATATATGAGAGTGATATATAGAGTATATATGATATATATATATATATATAGTATATATATATATATATATATATATATATATTTACATATATATATAGTATATATATATATATATATGATAAGATATATATATATATATATATATATATATTATATATATATATATATATATATATATATATATATATATATATATATATGTGATAAATATATATATATATATATATGATATATATATATATATATATATATATATATATATAGTATATGTATATACATATATATATATGTGTGTATGTGTGTGTGTGTGTATGTAGTGTGTGTGTGTAAGGAGGATGAAGTAGATAGTAGATTCCCTTTGTACTCATAATGTTCTACAAGAAAAAGTTTTAATCTTTATTGAGTATCACAGCGTTAAAAAGAATAGAAACAAATATAGAAACCAAAGCGTAAAACAAAAAAAAATAATAATAAAAACAAGAATTGTAAGAAGAAAAACGAAAAAGAATTAAAAATTGAATTTCAAAAATCGTCTGAAAATGTAATTAAAAAATTGCGAAAATTCTTTCGATAAGGATTTAAATTATAATAGGTACTTTTTATTTATTTATTTATTTATTTATTTATTTATTTATTTATTTATTTGCTTATTTGTTTGTTTGTTTGTGTTTGTGAGAATGGGCTTTAATAGTATTAAAATGTTTTTATAATTAGAATGTGTTCAAATCCATTTTGAATTTTTTATTTTATGGAAAATTTCGAAATTTATTAATAAAAGAGGATTTGTTTTAGAAACTTTTTAACAGAGACCGTTGCACCCCTGGCATAGCAATTCGAATGGCACTGGGGAGTGCTTAAAACGTAAATATGGCACTAGGTGCCAAAAAACAAGAGGAGGGTTAATAGATAATAAAAAGATGAGGCACTGGCATTATTTTTTTAGAGGAAGGGGACGAAACCCCGGAAGTATTATTATCAGTTTTATTATACACCTTTCAGCCACAAAGATACCATAAAATCGATGCACATTTGTGCGGGATTTTGGCGATTGTTTGTCTTGTCATAGAAGCTCAGACACTGACAGCAACACACAAATATTAACAGCCATTCACCGATATAAATAAACACACACACCACACACGCATACACATACACACATACATAAATGGCAGATTAGAGATTGAGAGGACACGTTTTGTGAGCACGTTTTAATTACGGGTACAAAATGTGTATTAAAAACAGAAAAGTTGAGAAATGAGAAGGCGTCACCACGAAATGAAAACAAAACAAAACAAAGGAAGAGAAGAAAGGAAAAAGAGTTTAGGGAAGAAAAAAAGAGAAATAAAGAAAGAGGAAAAGAAAGGAAATATGATTCTAGACTCAGAAAAAAGAAGTCTCAAATGTATGACATAAAATAATATTAAATTTTTAAAATATACAAAAGGGAAAAAGTATATATATATATATATATATATATATATATATATATATATATATATATATATATATATATATATATATATATATATATATATATATATATATATATATATATATATATATATATATATATATATATATATATATATATATATATTATATATATATATATATATATATTATATATATATATATATATATATATATATATATATATATATATATATATATATATATATATATATATATATATATATATATATATATATAAAGGCCTATAATTAATAATATAATTAGTTAAATGATTAGGGACCATTGCAATAATGATTTAGGTGGGCAACATCTTCATGTGTTTTTATGAAGAAATTTGGCTTAATGAATGCCCAGATGAATTTAAACCTGCTTTATCGAGAGATATGTCTGATGACTCTTTTCTTCTTTTTAAGTCTAATGATCATATTGACAAATTTTTACAATATATCAACTCCAAACATCCGAATATCAAATTCACAGTTGATGTTGAGAAGGATAATTGTCTGGCTTTTCTTGATATCAAAGTATATAAGGATGACAACAAATTCCACACTAGCGTTTTCAGGAAACCTACTTTTACTGGATTGACAACTAAATTTAATTCTTTCATTCCCCATATTTTTAAAATTAACTTAATCAAGACACTTTTTGATAGGGGATACAAGATTTCATCCTCTTATGTCAATCTCTCAAATGAACTAGAATTCCTTAAATCGTTATTCATGAAGAATGGGTTTTCAGAATTTTTGATTGATAAAACTTTCCGTAAACTACTTTCATCAAAATTTACAAATAAACCTCTTACTCGGATGATAGTTCCCAAGGATATCCTGTATATGAAGTTACCTTTCATGGGAAGAATGAGTTATGAAATTCGACGTAAAATTGATTCACTTTTAAAAACAAACTTTCCCCAGTTCAAATTTAAATTAATATTCTCCAGTGAAATGAAAATTGGAGGTTATTTTAGATTCAAAGATAAACTTCCTATTCCTCTGTGTTCTTCAGTAATTTTTCAATATAAGTGTGGTGACTGTGATGCCACCTACATAGGAAAGACCATTAGAAACCTTTCCACTCGTCTTGCAGAACATAGAGGTATATCATTTAGAACCCTAGATCACCTTCATCATCCTCCCTTTTCAGCTATAAATGCTCATTCTTTCCCTAAAAACCATCATATACATGATACCAATTTTAGTATATTAGCCCAAGCTGAGAAACCTGATCTTCTTTTGTTGGAATCCTTATATATTAAGACATTAAGACATTAAGAATATAGAGACAGTAAGGAGCCACATGGGTCCTGTCAAAATAACTAACCAAACATGTTCATGCAAATCCACAAAGCACTCTAGGGCTTGTCAAATTACTATAACTAAAAATCCACCAATTTGGCTTAGTCAAAAATAATGATATAGCTATATATGATACCCAAACCATCCACATGCATTAATAAGTAAGTTATGGTCCCACATGCAGTCTAATATTAATAACTACTGTAACTAAAAACCCGCCAATTTGGCTTCGTCTAAATATTATATGATACCCAACCCATCCATATACCCATCCAACCCTTTCTTAAATGTTGCAATCGAGTCACACTCAACAACCTCCTGTGGCAGACTATTCCAAAATTTAACAACCCTATTACTGAATGCATGCTTTCTTATATCAAGATAGCATGCTTTCTTAATTTTCTTATTATGCCCCTGGTCCCCTATCTGTGGTCTACTCTAGAAAATTTATTGGTCTCTATTTTCAATAGATGTAAATATTTTGTTGACTTACCATGTCCCCTCTGAGAAATCGCCTTTCTACAGAAAATATTCAACTCCTTCAGCCTCTCCTCATAGCTCTTACCCTCAAACCCAGAAATCATCCTTGTTGCTATGTTGCATTCTCTCCATCATATCTATGTCTTTCCTTAAATAAGGGCCAAATTTGTGCACAATACTCTAATACTGACCTAATATAGCTATTGTACAGTTTACTTATTACATGTTTGCTCTTGTGAATAACATTGCGATTTATTATACCTAGCAATTAACTTTATTCCTTGATTCCAAACACTGATTAACTACTTTCAAATTACTGTTTATAATCACACACCTAAATCTTTTTCTTGGTCCACAGACTCAAGCCAAACACCATTCATATTGCAGTTAAATCTTTAATTTGAGTAACCTAAGTGAAGAACCTTTCATTTCTTACTATTAAATTCATTTACCACTTACCTGCCCACCCAGAAGTTTATCAGATCATTTTTGAATCTTTATACATCCTTCACTATTCCTAACTGGTGGCCACTTTGGTATCATCTGCAAACTCAGAAACCTTGCATTTAAGGGTCTGGTCTAAATCATTTATATATATGAGAACAATAGTGGCCCCAGCACTGAACCCTGTGGAACACCACTCTCCACTATTTCCCATGATGATTTGTGCCATTTGGTTATTTTTTTTCTTTCTATTTCGCATATCTTTAATCCATATGTCCAAACCTCCACCTATCTGCTATATCTTTCTTCTTCATCAGCCTTATGTGGGAACTTATCAAAAGCTTTGCTAAGTCTAAATATACAATATCCACTGGATCTCCTCGGTCGATGCAGTCAGTAATGTATTCAATAAATTAGAAGGTTTGTCTGACATGACCTACCCTTTCTGAAACCATGTGCTGGGAGTCATACAATACCTTGTTATCTTCTAAATATTTCTCTATATGACCTTTCATTAACTTTCAGAACCTTTACAATCAGAGATGTTAAGCTAACTGGCTATAATTTCCCAAATCTTCCTTACCACCTTTCTTATAAAAGGCATAACATATGCCATTTTCCAGTCATCTGGTACCTCACCAAATGTTATAGATCGCTTAAAAATCAAATACAGTGCCTTTGCAATGCTGGTACTACCCTCTTTCAGAATTCTACCATATATACCATCAGGGCCTGCAGCTTTACTTGGGTCAATATGATCTAATAAACGTTTTATATCTTTTACATCAAATTCAAATTCTGTAAGTCTATTTGTTACATGCATACAAGAACTATTAGTCTCCAAACTATTATCTAATCTTTCCTCAGTAAACATTGAAGCAACATAGAAAATGTTGACCATTTCCTTATCTGAACTCACTAAATTTTCATCAATTTTAATTGGACCAATTGTCCTATTCTTACTTTTAAATTTATAAAAGCTAAAAACTTCTTCAGATTCTTATTACTATTCCTTGCTAAATTAATTTCTGCCTCTCTCTTTGCCTTTCTTATTGATTGGTTAAGTTCATTTCTATTTTTCTATAATTTTCTAAATCATCTTCCTTATTACTACCTTTAAATAATTTTAAAACATCTACGCTTTTCATTAATTTCTCTCTTATCTCTCTATTCCACCAAACAGGTTTTATCTTCTCCACCCTAATGGGTTTATCTTTAAAACATACTGACTGAATATTCTTTAAAATTTGCTAAAATGTTCCCACAAGATAAAACAGTTTTGGTCTTTAAACTCTTTATCCCAGTTAGTGGTACTAAGCATGTCTCGAAATTTGGTAAAATCGCCATTTCGGATATCTAAGATCTTTTCCTTATTAACTTGTAATTTGGGCCCAGATATTACATTCATATTAAATCTAATTATATTATGGTCACTAAGTCCTAAATTCTCCTCAACTCTAACTTTATCCACCATACTTTCATCGTCAGTTAATATTAAGTCTAATAGTGCATCGTATCTTGTGGGTTCTTGGACCATCTGGGTCAAAAAGTTATCTAGTATACAATTTATGAATGCAGAACTACTATGGTCCATATTAGACAAAGAATCCCAATGAATGCCCGGAAAATTAAAATCACCCATTATGACTATACCTTTTTCTTTACTGTGGCATGCTGTCTCTATTTCCATCATATACAGGATACCAATTCTTGACTCTGAGCCCCATAAAATGCCCCTATTCTATATGATTTATTGTATATAAGAATATTTGGCATCTTAAACCAAAATTAAATGAAAATTTAAATATTAATAGCTTAATAATTACTGAAGTGAAAATTTGTCTTATTCGTGAACTTTTTTCAAGTCTATACTTTAATCATTCTTTATCAATAAGTTTAATATTATTTATTTTAATTTAAATTTTTACTATTTATTTTGTATAAATCTTATCATTGTATTATCAACCTTGAAAATGGGAAGCTGCTGTCTTACCCGAAACTAGTCGGTAATAAATATTAACAGAAAATTTATGCATGAAAAATATATGAAGAAAATAATTAGAGAAGGGGTGAATTCAAAGAATTTTTAGTTTTAAAATTTACTATATAAAATTTTAAATGTATAAATATTTACATTGAATTTAAGGGAGATATTTTTAATTAAAATTATTTATTTATAGGAAATTTTTATATAAGGGGGAATAGAATCTCTTCTCTAACTTGCTGATTTCCTTCTTTCTGTTGACCAAATTGCTTCCTGTCAAATCTAGAGCCAATCCTTTTCTGAAAGGATAGGATTTTATAGACTCTTCTATATTATTATTATTATTATTCTTATTATTATTATTATTATTATTATTATTATTATTATTATTATTATTATTATTATTATTATTATTATTATTAAAAATGAAATTCAAATTTATTTATTTATTCACTCTATAGTTATAGTTTAAAGCAAATTGGTTAATATTTAATAATTAGATCCCCTTTCACCCTCTAATTCATTTATACAAATGAATGTGAGACCAAGATTGGATTAGTCAGCATACAAAACCCAAGTCTTTAAAAAATGATCTCACCTTTGTTGGAAGTTTCCAAGTAGGAAACTGAATTACATCTTCTGTATGGTAATATGGTTAAACAAAAAATGATGGGGCCCTCTTCTAAGCTGGCCTGTTGTATAATACTACTTGGTCTTCTTCACTGTATGGAGTAGTATGCACTAGGCCAAAATACTTCTTTGTTTTTTATCTCATAAAAAAAAAAAAATTATAGTTTTTTGATTGTTTTATTATCAGTATTGCTGACTTTTGTTGATGATTCTTTAATAATATGTTTGTTATTGCCTAAATAGGCAGAGCAAAGAACACAAGTCTTGCTCCTTTAGATGTATATTAGGGTCTGGCACTCTGCCAATCCTAATTTTTATTGCAAATCACTTTCTTGCATCATTTTTTGCAGAGCTGGCATGATTCGGGCTTTCGCTTGAGGATTCATTTATAGTAAACAAACCAGCAAGTGAAATGGGATCAAAAATAAATTTTTTAAGTTGTTCACTAAAAAATTTATTTTTTATATTTAATTTTTATTATTATTATTTAATGTTATTTTAGTCGCTCACTTAAAAATTTATTTTTATATTTAATGTTATTTTTTAAGAAAAGGTCATTATTTAAAAATCTTCAACTTCAAGTGGCCATAATAATAAAAATAATAAAACAAAAATAAACAATAAAAAATATATAAATATATAAAATAAACATATATATTATATAAGGTATATCATACATTATATAATATATATTTTTAACACTGGGAGGGGACCAAAATTAAATTCTATTAAGAATTTAATTTTGATGAATATGTAAACTAAATTTGGAAACCAAATTTATTTTACATTGTTTTTATTCAAATATATATCATGTTCCTGTTAAACAAGGACATAGATATTTATTTGACTATTATATAGTTGGAGATATTAAAGTTGCCCTTGGTCTATGAGCTTTTTATGTAGCTCTCTACATTGAACTGCAGCTTTCCTTTTTACCCTGCTGTCAGCATCACTATTATTATCATTAGTGGTGGAAACTGTTTCTGGCAGATTTTCATGAAATTTGTTATGCTTTTTTATTAATAAGATTATGTCCGATATGTGTCGGGTTATTGTTTCTTGGTTAGGTTTTTTAATTTTTACAGAAACAGTTTCTCCTAAACTATTATTTTCAATATCTTGTACTGTCCCCATACTGTAAAAGTATGGTTTACAGAATTTTTCTTTAATGGCTACAACATCTCCAACTCCCAGTGAAGTGTGTGTTTTTTTTATATTTATCTTGCTGGTTAGTGGCAAGATATTGTAGGTTTGCTAAGAATTCATCATAGTACAAATCATTCAAATTAGATTTCACTTTTCTGTATTTTTGAAAAGTCAAATATAACTGATCCTGATCAGGTTCACAAGGAGACCAATCAGGATCATCTGAATGATCTATACCATCATGAAATAAATGAGAAGAAACAACCAGAGCTGGAACCTCATATCCCTTCAGCAATATCTCCGGTGTTATTGCAAATGGGATATTTGGATCCACCTCAGGGTTTCTTAATATTGGCTTAAATGCTACCGGCCTTTTATTTATAAGCATATTTGTTTCCCTAACTAATAAAGAAAACTCATCCTGCTCTAATATGTTTTTTCCTATAGCACTGTATATTATATTTTTCACCTGTTTGACTAAAGATTCAACTAAACCTCCCAGAAAACTAGCTTTACCAGGGTATGGTGAAAACTCTAAAATCTTAATATTATGGAGAGTTAAATAATTTTTAACATCTACATCATCAAGAAAGTTTTTAATAATTTGCACTGAGCTTAATATACTACTTCCCTGGTCACTAACTATAAGTTGTGGGAATCCAAAGTCAAAAACATGAAATTGAAAAGCAGAAATAAAGGACTTATTATCTACATTTTTACATAGAACAAGGTTTACAGCTCTAGTGTATGTGCAAGTTATAATTAATATGTAAATCTTCTCTACTACATTATTTATTTTTATATTAAAAGGTCCAATGTGGTCAATGAATATTTCTCTAAATGGAATTTGAGATGGATTTATCCTATAATCTTTGTAATGGTTCTGATTAATTTTTATTGCTCTGCCATACATTAATTTACATTTTATGCAGTCTTTAATGTTTTTCTTAACTACTGAGTATGCTATTGGAATATAAAACTCCTTTCTTATCATAGCTAGAAGTTTATATACACCTGCATGTTTCATTTTTACATGTAATTCTTTAATTATTATATCAGTTAGTGAATGATTTTTATGTGCAACAATATTGGATTTTTTTGATTAAAATCAGCATCTAAGTTTGCAAATTTACTCTTTACTCTAATTATATTGTTTTTATCCAGAAAAAGATTAAGTTGTGTGACCAAATTTGTCTCTTTATTTTTTTGGGGGTTTATTAAATATTGATATGTTTCTGAAAAATTTTCTAGCTGATATTGCCTAAAAATGACATTACAACTTTCTTCATATGAACATATGGCATTTGGGTCACAATTGGAAAACAAAGTGGGGTTTTTCTCATGTACTTTAAGCTTTAAATTATGAATAAATTTTCTTACAAAATGTGAAACTTTAAATAGTTTATTCAATGAAGAAAACCTATCTAATTTAAATAAGGGTACAAAAGAAAAAGTTTGAATATTATAAATATTAAAATCTGTATTATTATTATTATATAAGGGATTTGGAACAGTGACCTTTAACCTTTCATTATTGTTATTTAATATAGGTCCATTTAAATAAAGTGAATTTTTTAATAAAACCTTATATGAAACACATCGAGTAACATAATCACTAGGATTCTGAGATCCTTCACAATGATGAAAGTTTATCGGGTGTTTTTCACATGCAGTTTCAATAAAATTCAGCTGATTATTTATAATGGTTCCTTTTCTTTCAATTTTGTTTAATTTCTGAACTTTATTTATAATCCAATTCAATGTTACCATTGAATCAGTATATAAATGTAATTCATTTATTTTTAAAGGTGTGAAAGTGTTAGTTAAATTGTCAAGCATTTCTATTAGACACTGAACTCCAAATTTTACAGCAAATAGCTCCAAAACTGGAATAGATCTATTAGTATTTTTGTTTGAAATTAATTTATTTTTTGCACATAAAAAATGCAGCTCACTACTATCTGTATTTTGTAAATATAAGACACTACCATAAATGTCTTTACTAGCATCAGTAAATGCTATAATATTATATGAAGAAGCATAATCCCCAATAAATCTTTTTAGTTCAGGTTTTTTGCTTTTATTATATTGTGAGCAAATATTTTTATATTCTTTTAGTAAATTACTATCTAATTTTTTGTCCCAAGTTAAATCTTTGTTATTTTGTAGTTTATGTAAAAAAAGTTTAGCCCTGTTTTTTCCAGGAAGTCCAATATTTAGTGGGTCAAATAGACCATTTATAGTAGATAAAATAGATCTCAAAGTGTTTGCTTTGGGGTCCATTTCATTATTTTTATTATATAAGGTATCATTATGAGTATCCCATATCATTCCTAATAGTTTTATGTGATTATTTATAGGCTCATCTACAGTACTATTATTGTCTAACTCACTATAATTTAATTTCTTAAACTCTGGTGAATTACTATGAAATTGTTGCAAATTGAACCCATAATTGTTAAATATTACATGAGACTTATGATAAGCAAGAATAATTTCACTTTCAGAAGATGAAGAATAACCTAAGTTATCCATATAAGACAAGTTATACAACATCTTCCTAAGTTCATATTCAAACTCATCACAAGTATGAACATGCAATATTAATATTATATAAAGTGCTACCATGAGAATGGAAGGGCTACATCTAATACCAAACGGAAGTCGCATTAATTTATAAGAAACAATACTAAAATCATTTTCTTTTATATTTTTGAACCACAAAAAATGGAATCTTTCAGTATCCTCAAAAGGCAATTTAATATTGAGAAAGGCTCTCTCCAAATCGAATACCAGCAGATACTGATTGAACCTAAGTAGTGTTAATGCGATATCCAATCTATTATTTAAATTAGGTCCTGGTAAGCTAACATTATTATGTGATAAATTAGTTTTTTGGGTTTTATCGCATAGGTTCGACAAATATACAATTCTGCATTTTGTCGTTTCTACATGATCTCTAAAAACTGCATTATGAGCTAGAAATGAAACTTTGTTATTATTTTTTACTGTATTTATTTCAACAGGTTGAATGATACCTTGGTTAAGTTGGTCAAAAATGACATTATTATATGCTTCTAATTTTAGAGGCTCTTTTTTATATTTTTTAAGTATTGATTTCAATACAGAATTAGCTAAATAAAAATTATTTGGCAAAAATTTTATTAATTTATTATTCCATAAACAAGGCATTATCAATCGACCTGTATCCATATCGACATGTGTATTTGTAATCAAGTAATTTATAAGTTCCATATCTAACTCTGAGAATATTTTAGGACATTCAAAATTATCGTAATTTAATAAATCATTTAAATTTTTATTTACTAGATCATCATCCAATTCTATGCTAGTATTATTATTTTGAGCTAGAGATGAGATAGAGTAATCCATTTCTAGTCATTCAATCTTGTTCTCTATTTTGACATTTTTTGCGAGCAAGTCGGCCTGCTCAGTAAATTTCTTTATATACTTCAAATATGGCAAATTTTTTATTAATTTATTCAAGTCCCCAGCTAATAAGATTCCTAAAGAAGTGTAATATAACAATGAACTGTTGTTTGTTAACCCAAATGAGCATGCATTTATTGGTAGTATGTGGGCTCCATTCACACCTAATAATATATGGATTTCCTTATTATTCTTATTTCTCAGGTGTTTATCAGCTAAAGGTATTTTATGTTCTTCAAATGCTTTTACAATTTGAGGGGAAGGTATATTCACTCTGGTTTGTATTGAAGGGACCACAGCTGCTACAATACTGTTATTTTTATTATTTATTTTTATATCAATTTCTATAATAGAAGTTTTGTAATATTTGCTTTCATTGAAACCCTTTACATTAAGCATTATT
Organism: Trachelipus rathkii; assembly: GCA_015478945.1. Lineage (NCBI taxonomy): Eukaryota > Metazoa > Arthropoda > Malacostraca > Isopoda > Trachelipodidae > Trachelipus > Trachelipus rathkii. The sequence goes on along the minus strand of JABUQX010115634.1, from coordinate 20,398 downwards.
TCAGACTGTACAACTTTATATTTAATTTTTTGTGCTACTGTTTGAGATATAAAATTTATTTCAGACCCAGAATCATATAAAACCCGCAAGTCTTGGTTGTTATTGTTTTTATTTATACAAGTGGTGGTGAAGGTAGGAAGTGTTATATTTTGACTAGTTGTTACATTTAAGGAGCTTAATAACAAACAATTTGCTACTTGCTCTGAAGATGGGTTATCTACAGGTGTAACATTTAGTTCAACAACATTGGTTGATGTTTCTGCTTGTGCATTATTTTTATTTTTATTATTTTTTGGTTTTTGAGTTGAATTAGGTCCACTTTGTTTTTTAATACATAAAAATGCGGAGTGCCATGAGTTACAGTTTCTACATTTATTACTAAATTTGAACTTACAAGTTTCAATTTTATGATTTAAGTACCCACATTTAATACAACCTCCCAATTCTTTAATTTTTTGCAATTTGGATTCAGGTGTTTTGAAAGTTGGGCAACTATACAATTTATGGTCCATACAATCTGATGTTTGCAATGTCTGACAAATGGAACAACCCACCCTTTTTGTTGTTTCAGTATTTGTTTTTTGTTTTTGATTCACATCAATATTAGTAGCTAAAGCTACTGTTTTTTTCTCAACTTGTGATGTAGTTTTAGTAGTGTATGTATTTGCATTTGTTTTTGTATTTACTAACCCACTCTTCCCAATTCTATTATGAACTTCAAATGCATTATTTAAAATTTCATCTAAATTTGGATATGTATTATTTGTAATGTTTATATATTGGGTTTGATATATTTCAGGCAAACTATTCCACAAAAAATATTGGCAAATCACTTTACTATTTATTTTTAAGCTATCTATTTGGCTTTCTATCAATTTGGCATCACTGATCCAAGTATAAAAATCATTGGTTAATTTTAATTTTAAAAGTTTTTCAATAACTGAATATTGTTGTAAAGTTTTATTACTGAAGGCACATTTAAGCAAATTTTTCGCCATATCATAATCCATATCTGCTAAAGGGCTTTTTTGTATTAAAATTTTTGCTGGACCTTTGAGTTGTTTCATTAGACAAGAATGTTTAGCAAATTTATTGTATTTCTCTCTATCCATTATTTCCTCAAAATTTTTTATAAACCTATCAAAGTCTTCAGGTTTTCCATCAAATTCAGGAAGCTGAAGTTCGGGTCTTTTTAAACCAGAAAAACCAGTTTCAATATGAGCATTATTTGAGGAAATATTTTGTACAGGGCTTATTTTATTTTCAATTTCACTTATGAGAGATGAGATGCCAAAGGCATAGTACTCATTTTTTTCACAAATTTTATCTGCGCTTTCAAATGTGAATTCTTGACAGTCAGCGTAAACATTTATTATTTTATTGTCCAAGTCTGTAACTTCTTTTAGTTTTGTTTTCAAATTTAAGATAACACCCTTTAACTCATTAGATGTATATAAATCTATATCAGCTGTGATCTTATTTATCAATTTTGTAACAATGGCCCTTTTTGTGCCTCTTTGTTTGACTAGAGATAAAACTTGTTGAAATAATGAGGTTGGGCTTGCCCCGTCACTAATTATTTCTTCAACAAATTTTAATTCTATATTTGGGTCCACTACATCCATATTGAAAAATAATTTTTTTTTTTTTTTTTTTTTTTTTTATATGCTTAACAGGTAGTAATATTTATAATAAATATAAACAGTATTATTATACAGTATAAAGGTTACGGTACTATATATACAGTATATTATTTTTTATTTTTTTTTTTAAGTCTCGATAGGCCCATGTGGCTTCAACTCAAATGTATTTATATATTTATACTGAATATACAGTATGTGGTACATATTTTTTTGTGCCTATATATATATATATATAGGTATATTTTTTTTTTTTTTATGAGACCCTATTTTATTTATTATTAATACCAATGTTTATAGTTTTAACACAGTATTAATAGGCCCCATATATATTTTTCTAAGACCATATACCAGACAGAAGGAACTCAGCAATTACTTGGCGTGAAAGGACGAATCCTGTCCACTGCGCCATAACAGAAAATTTATGCATGAAAAATTAATGAAGAAAATAATTAGAGAAGGGGTGAATTCAAAGAATTTTTAGTTTTAAAATTTACTATATAAAATTTTAAATGTATAAATATTTACATTGAATTTAAGGGAGATATTTTTAATTAAAATTATTTATTTATAGGAAATTTTTATATAAGGGGGAATAGAATCTCTTCTCTAACTTGCTGATTTCCTTCTTTCTGTTGACCAAATTGCTTCCTGTCAAATCCAGAGCCAATCCTTTTCTGAAAGGATAGGATTTTATAGACTCTTCTATATTATTATTATTATTATTATTATTATTATTATTATTATTATTATTATTATTATTATTATTATTATTATTATTATTATTAAAAATGAAATTCAAATTTATTCATTTATTCACTCTATAGTTATAGTTTAAAGCAAATTGGTTAATATTTAATAATTAGATCCCCTTTCACCCTCTAATTCATTTATACAAATGAATGTGAGACCAAGATTGGATTAGTCAGCATACAAAACCCAAGTCTTTAAAAAATGATCTCACCTTTGTTGGAAGTTTCCAAGTAGGAAACTGAATTACATCTTCTGTATGGTAATATGGTTAAACAAAAAATGATGGGGCCCTCTTCTAAGCTGGCCTGCTTGTATTAATACTACTTGGCCTTCTTCACTGTATGGAGTAGTATGTACTAGGCCAAAATATTTCTTTGTTTTTATCTCATAAAAAAAATAAAAAATTATATAGTTTTTTGTAGGTATTATTATTTTTATTATCAGTGGCCACTGACTTGTTGATGATTCTTTAATAATATGTTTGTTATTGCCTAAATAGGCAGAGCAAAGAACACAAGTCTTGCTCCTTTAGATGTATATTAGGGTCTGGCACTCTGCCAATCCTAATTTTTATTGCAAATCACTTTCTTGCATCATTTTTTGCAGAGCTGGCATGATTCGGCTTTCTTGCTGATATCAGTAGATACGTCTGCTTGTAAAGTGAAATATAAATTTTTAGTTTGTTCACTAAATTTTTTTATATTTAATTACTATTATTATTATTATTTAATGTTTAATTTATAACAGAATGAATAAATAAATAAATTTCATTCATTTTAATTTTTTTTTTCTCAATAATTTTAAAATTATTTATTTTCATTTTAATTTTATACTATTTATTTTGTATAAATCTTATCATTATGTTATCAACCTTGAAAATGGGAAGCTGCTATCTTACCCGAAACTAGTAGGTAATAAATATTTTTTTTCAAATGTTTAAATATGTTTTGGTTATTCTTGCTATTATATATATATATATATATATATATATATATATATATATATATATATATATATATATATATATATATATATATATATATATATATATTATATATATATATATGTATGTATATAATGTTGCCAATAATACATATATATCTATATCTATCTATCATCTATCTATCTATCTATCTATCTATCTATCTATCTATCTATCTATATCTATCTATCTATCTATCTATCTATCTATCTATCTATATATCCTATCTATCAAAATATTTAGATGCTATTATCCTCTACCCACCAAATATTTATCTATCTATCTATCTATCTATCTATCTATCTATCTATCTATCTATCTATCTATCTATCTATCTATCTATCTATCTATCTATCTATCTATCTATATCTATCTATCTATCTATCACGATAATACCGACCAATCTATCTATCTATCTCTCTATCTATCTATCTATCTATCTATCTATTTATATATATATATATATATATATATATATATATATATATATATATATATATATATATATATATATATATATATATAGAGAGAGAGAGAGAGAGAGAGAGAGAGAGAGAGAGAGAGAGAGAGAGAGAGAGAGAGAGAGAGAGAGAGAGAGAGAGAGAGAGAGAGAGAGAGAACTGTACTCTCCATTGATAAGAATTATGTGTCACAGAAGAACATGTAATGGCAAACTAACAAATAAAATAATTAAATATAATGTATGAAAGAGAAGGAAATGAATCTCGACTCTAAACCTAATTCACTCATATAATAGAAGCGAAAATTGAATGCACGTCCCTTTTCCTATCTAATTCGAACCTCATTATAAGATGCTACGTTGGAACTTTCGCATCGGATCAAAACTTACATACAATTAACTCAAGCACTCAAGTCACACGCACAAACATACGGACGCGCACGCAACACTTGTGAAACAAGCGCCTTTTTTATTGCATAATTTTATGTCTTGTTATGTCTTGGTATACAAAGGACAACAACAGCAACAGCAACAACAACAACAACAACAACAACAACATCTGTGGATGTGAACGTGTTTTTGCCTCTAACTTTAAAACTATGTATTTAATTTATCTGAGTCAGAGATATTAAATTTAACCCATTAGTTAAGCCTTATATGTAATTACTTTGTTAACAACTCAGCAATATATATATATATATATATATATATATATATATATATATATATATATATATATATATATATATATATATATATATATATATATATATATATATATATATATATATATATATATATATAATATATATATATATATATATATATATATATATATATATATATATATATATATATATATATATATATACTATCTATTTATATATAAAACTCTATATATATATATATATATATATATATATATATATATATATATGTAATAACCCTTTGACGAGTTAATACAGTGATAATGAAAAGGAGTAATTACTTTTTATTCTTTTATTTCTAAGACTAATTAAATCACATAGTAAGTAATGATATCAATGTTAAGAACAGTTTAAAATGCAATCAATTTATTGTTCAACACAATAGGCCAATTCACAGTCACTAATAAAATTGGTAAAAGTTAATATAACAAGTTTCTACGATCAAACACAATTTTCCGGTTCTTTTTAACGAGCCGAAACTTTAAATGCGACCTCTTTTCTTGTATCTTGAGGCCTTACTGCCCTTGCCTTCCCTCAAAATGCCAGGCATTCTCGGGTAGCATTTTGCAGTGACTCATTTTTACGACAATGAAGAGTCACCGAATATTCATCTTACATAATATAATAACAATTAAAATCTAACAAATAGAGAGCCCCCTTTTTGAGTGATGTTACAGGTGTGTATAGTCTTGTACAGAAGCTTACTATGAGAGGTGTACAGGATTATTTATTTTCCAACAAATCTCTCCTCCCACATATATATATATATATATATATATATATATATATATATATATATATATATATATATATATATATATATATATATATATATTATATATATATATATATATATATTTATATATATATATATATATACCTATAACCTATAACCTATAACAACTCCCAGGAAGGGCTTTCGCCCTGTCAGTTGGACCAGCATCTTCATCTTCTGGCCCGAAACGCTTAACCCTAGATCACTCTAGAAAAACATTTCTCGGCGAAATGGTTTCCGACGCCAGTCCTCGAGTTAACACTCTCAGGTAGGGATTTCGCCCTTTCAGTAGAACTAGCATCTTCTTCCATTAGGCCTCAAAACTCGTTCTGCCAGAGCTCTCCAGAGGATCTTGCTTCTAGGCGCATAAGATTCTAACACTGGTCCAAGAGTAATAAAAGCAAAAGGAAAGGACCGGGTTGCTAGCCCTGTCGCCCTATAACCATGCGAAGAAATATCTTTATATATATATATATATATATATATATATATATATATATATATATATATATATATATATATATATATATATATATATATATATATATATATATATATATATATATATATATATTCTAACCTTATCTTATGATAGCCAGTGTGTCTGAAAGAAAATCATTACGTTGATGATCTCTCTCTCTCTCTCTCTCTCTCTCTCTCTCCTCTCTCTCTCTCTCTCTCTCTCTCTCTCTCTCTCTCTCTCTCTCTCTCTTGGCCTTTTAGATAGACTCTAGAGACTCTACTTTTTGGTGATCTTTTGCTAGGATGTTGACTGGGCTTTTCGAACGAAACGCTTGATAGAATTTGGCGCAAAGTTTTGCTTTCTAATACTTCCTCTTTCTCTTATTTTTATATTTTTCTCCGTAACAGTGTTTATGATTTGAATTGTAGTCTTTCTATATCAGCTGCTATAAATTGCAGCTGTTTATTTTTTAAAGCTATTAATAATAATTGTTGTTTTCCCCGAGCTCTGTTTTATCACAAACTATCATTCTACTATTACTCATTAATGACCTTTTATCCGTTGCTTTAATATCCAAATAACTCTTCTTTACATTTATTATTTTCATTTAAAGAAACCTGATAAGCAGCAAATTTCTGAAACAGAATGTTGCCTTAAGACTTGAGACTCTTGAAACCTTTGACTTTTCATTCTGATCTTATTTGTGATGAAAAAATTGCTTTTTTTTTCTCAATGCCTAAAAATTTAATTCTTTCATCAATTTTATTATTTCATAATGTTACACAGACCAGGAAAGCCCTTGGACTCCGTGTGTTCAATGTTTGAATCTCCGCAAAAGATTATTTTAATTATTTTAAAATTAATCTTAAAATTATTAAATAATAATAATTATAATAAAAAAAACTGCATCCTATTTTTTATTGTAAAATTTATCATTACACATATATAAATTAATATGTACATGCAAATAAAATTTCGAAATCTTTTTTTAAAGTTTCTTTTTTTTTTTTTTTTTTTTGTTTAAGTTGAAACATTTTGAATCGCGTTGTAAAAAGTCATCAAATTAATTATTTATTGCGTTTATTTTATATTTTAAATTTTATTTTCTGCTATATGAGCACATAGGGTTGGCCGACGCACCGGGTGCGGTGCGGTGCGGTGCGGTGCGGTGCGGTGTGGTGCGGTGCGGTGCGGTGAGGAAAAACCGGAACTCGACCAACCCTAGGAGTACAGAACAGATCAAAAGGCTGAGAAATATGAATGATTCTTCATAAACACACGATTCAAGCTTATTCTTCTTTTAATATTCGTTCTTTTAACATTCTTGGAGTATCTTTTTCTCGTCATCTTCAGCTCATATAGTATTATTCACTATACACGCATAAATATAATGGTTTATATATATATATATATATATATATATATATATATATATATATATATATATATATATATATATATATATATATATATATATATATATATATATATATATATATATATATATATATATATATAGTGAAGTTGGCCATGAAATATTGTAATGAACACCTGCATTTCCATTTCAAGTCTGCCTTCTTCGATGATAACCAACATGTCTCTATTTGTAACTAATGTCAATTGTTCCGCAGCCAATGGCTCGCCTATCAAGTGTCATGGTGAAATAGCGACATATATAACGATCAAGAAGCTTCGTCGAGAATTTAATTGGACTTTCATAGTAGCTGATATCGCAATGCCAATCTTGGGTATGGATTTTCTACACCATTACAACTTAATTATCGATTGTGGGAAGAAAACTCTACAAGACACAAATACGTCTCTTCTAGCACCTCTTCAAGTCTCTTCTGAGGAAGTTCCTTCATTACAAATCAACGCTAACATTGAAGACTCTAACATCTCATCTTTGCTTCAGGAGTTTCCACTGTTAACATCACCTATCGACTTAACAAACATCAAATTTAATCCAAAAGGACCTGTTCACTACATAGAGACTGGTGATTCTCCTCCAGTGTTTGCAAGACCTCGCCGTCTTCCCGAAGATAAACTAAAAGCAGCAAAAGCAGAATTCGACACTCTCTGAAAAGTGAAATCATCCGACCTTCCAAGTCTTCTTGG
>JABUQX010115634.1:0-5000 GCA_015478945.1 Trachelipus rathkii | reverse complement strand
GCTAATGCCAATGAGCTAGACCTTTTTATAAGATGGTGTAACTTCCTGTTCTTGCATCTATTATTATTAAACTCTTTCCTCTTTTGGGTTACTCCAACCACCTCGTCTTTGTATTCTTGTGTTCACTATTATTGCATTCTATGTATATTTTGGTGAGGATTATGGATGTAATCTTAATTGAGAAGATTGTCATTTTGTAGTAATTATATAGTATCTGACCAAGTCTATAGTTTATTTTGCTTAGCCTAGTGTCTTTTTCTTCCCATTGATGAAATTTGGAGAAAAACGTTAAAATATTAGTTGTATTTCTCCTGCTGAACAATTTGTGAATGGGTATTCAAACAATTTCGATTCTCTTTATCCCTTCGGCTAATAAACTCAGGTAGAAATACTTTGAGTTTTAACTATTTAGTACTTTGATATTACTTTATTCAGTAAGTGGCGGCTAATTCAACTATTGTTTTAGACTGTGGATCGTTGTGCCTTCAATAATTAGCGCACCCATCTTTCAATCTTCCAGAATCTCGATACTACTATTTCGCACGATATTGTCGAAATCTATATTCTCCCTGTCCGACAAAAAGCTCCTTTCTCTCTGGTAGAAAATTCAGTAATGTTTCTAAGTCTTCCTCTTTCTGCACTTCTATCACTTTCCTAATAGTGTCAACTCTTAACTTTTGCTTCTTTCTCTTTCCATTCTCTTGTTTCTTCTGAGAACACAGCTTTATCGTCTCCCACTAAATCTCTAACATTTCTCTTAAACCATTGTTCTTTTTCCACCTCCCTCAACCGTTTGTCTATGTAGCTGTCGCACTATCTCTTTTAAACACTTTGTTTATTTTAAAAATAATTCAAATCTATCTTTAATCCTATTCATTTTAACAACCCTTCTAATTTGTATGCCAGGAAAGGTCAAATATGGCTTTCCAAAAGCAACATTAGGCTTGGGATGTTTTGCTGTGATTCGGAATATACCAAAATCTTTAATAGAGCCTGTCACAAATCTTAGCCTTTTAAACTTACCCATTTTCGGAGTGAATATATATATTATTATTATATATTATATATATATATATATAGTATATATATATATATATTATATATATAATATATATTATATATATATATATATATATTATATAATATTAATAATTTTCTTAAGCTTAATATTAACTTATTATATATAATATATAGTATTATATAATATATATATATATATATTAATATATATATATAATAATATATATATATAATATATAGTATATATATATATATATATTAAATATATATATATATATATATAATATATACTTATTATATATATATATATATATATATATATAGTATCACCAATAGTATTGCTTCCCCAAAATCTTCTGTTATGGTGTGTTTGTTTTCATTAATTTTATTATCTATCCTATCTGTGACTTCCCCTTTCCACTCTTATTTCGAGTGGACTCCTCCCTTTCATTATTCTTTTTATTTAGGGAAATCCATCCAATTTAAAGTCATTGTAGCTGATTGCTTGGAAGGGTGGCCTATGGGGTAAGTGACCTCTGATTATTTTTAGTAATCTTCAAATCTACCTGCATATTATAAAAACTTTCTACACAGGTACAAAATCTTTCTCCCAATAATTTTTAAACATTCCTATATACCTTAAATATCCTTTGGTATTTTCCTTTTGTTGTGATCTTTTATACGTGATCACGATTGCTTATTATCTCAATAAACACACTTAAGAGAGGCCAATTGTTCTTGATTGCCCTTTTTAGACTACTTCACCAATACCTCCATTCCAAGTGCCTAGTATCAGGAGTGCAATGTCGAGCCTTTAAATTTAACGATTTGCGTTGTCTCTTATTGTATCTCTGAGTTTAAACTTGGTTATAGCCTTTGCCTCTTTTCACCTGATGAATTATATATTAATATATTATATATATATTATAATATATATTATATATATATTTAATTATATTATTATATATATATAAATATATATATTATAATATTATAATAAGTATATATATATATATAATTTATTTTATATAATAGTAATTATATATATATATATATATTTATTTATAATATATATTATATAATGATATATTATATATATATATATATATTATATATATAATATATTACAACTCGTAGTTATTATTTTTATGATTGTTTTTTTTTTTATTTAGCAATTCAAGATTTCAAATCTGAATAAGTTTCGTTACCAAGACTAATTTCATAAACACAAGCAACTTAACACGGCTCTCAAAGTACAAATAGCAATTAAAGTTTCCTTTGGACTTGCTTTTTTGTTTAATATTAAATTTTTATTATACAAGGATTATTATTATTATATTATTATCTATTATTAATTATTATTATATATTATTATTTATTATTAATTAAAATGTGAGTATTAATAAATTAAAATTTACACCGTTGGTTTATATGTACGCATTTGAAAAAACCAAACTCTCGAATTGCGAGTACGTCACATATTTAAAATAATTTAGTTGAAAATTTGTTGAGCGATTCGGTTTATCCTCTCATACTATATGATTTTTTTTATTGTTAAACAATTACTTCTAATATAATATATATATATATATTAATATATTAATATATATTAATATATATAATTTAATATTAATATATATATCATATATATATATATTATATATATATTTTCAAATTTTATATAACCTATACATATATAATTTTATAAAATATATAATATATATATATATTATATATATATAATTATATATTAATATTTAATTTATATATATAGATATATTATTTTTATATATATGGCTCATGTCCATTATCTCTGTTCCCATGAAGCTGAAATCAATTTTTTTTTTAAGTTACGTTATCGAACAAAATGTATAGAATACTCATTAGATGAATAACTTTTTCTATAATCTATTTATATAACTTGCTTGATCTTGTTGTTTATTGAAACGATTATGTAAAGTGAAATAAATTATAAATATAATTAATATGTTTGGTTACGTTATAAGTAGTGATTGGTTATTGTTAAGTTGAATTTTTGTATATTCTGCCTTCCGCTTTTCATGTGCGTTTAAAATTTTATTTTTAAATATTTTAAAAGGTGGAAGCTTCTTTTTTTTACATACAGTATATTCATTTTGACTTAATACCAGTTTTATTTTTGAATTTCTCAAAACGTGTTCGATCCATGCAATCGATAGCGTATATCGATAGGACCACAGATAAAAAGACATGATATTGTATATATATATATATAATATATATATAAATAATGGTATAATAAATATAGTTATAATACATAAGTATATATATAGTGAGGTAGGGTAGTCAATAATTAGTAACGTACTTATATATATATACTTTAGTATAATATATATCGCTATATATATATATATATTAATATATTACCTTTATTATATTATACAAGCTAACTTAGAAATTTTTTCCACCAAAGATAAAAAAAAAAACAATTCATACTAAGAGGAGTGAGCCGTATCGGTTGTTACTGGAAAATGTAAATTCTATACCGCTTATTGCAAAAAGTTAATATTCGGTTGTTATTCTATATTTAAAAACATGACACCCATATAAGTTTTTTCCATTGCTTTCACTACGAACAGGGATTTATTGTATAACAATCTCCCTAATATTACGGAAAATTATTTTTAAATTTTAGTATTTTTTTTTTTATTTTTATATTCTATTTAAAAGCAATTTAAAATATTAATAGAAATTTTTGTAGATTATTTAATTATATTTATAGTATAGAATTTTTAATTAAAAGTATTTATTCTCTCTACTATTGAGAAGAAGTTTTCAATACAAAACTATGCGAGAACAATAGGAAAAGTTTTTTTTTTTTTTTTTTTTCGAATGGTTTTAATATAATGTAGTTACAAATTATTCCATTGAAATCTTGTATGTACAAATTTAGTATTTTAAAAAGGATACTGAAAAAGAATAAAAAGACAAGATGGTGATGGAATCTGTCGTACGCTAATTCTTTATTAACGGCATTTGAAAATTACTATTAATGAGAGAAAAGAAGAAGCCAGAATTTACTGAATTTGAGACCGTATCCGAATTAAATATTGTAACATTATAAAGAAATGAAAAAAATGAAAAAATAAATGTGAAAAAAAAAAAAAAAGACAACGCAAATAAAAAGTGACGGTGAAACTGTATCAAGATGAACTAAATAATTGTTAAAGTGTATGCTTTAGAGAGGTCTGTTTCATATGACACCAAAAGCCATTCCCTCCTCCGTTTTGTCAATACTATGTATGATATGGAGTTATAGACTACATTTCTCTTCTCCTCTCTCTTCCTCTCTCTTCTTCCCCCTCTCTCTTCTCTTCTCCTAATCTATCTATCTATCTATCTATTCTACCTCTCTCTCTCTCTCTCCTTCTCTCTTGGCTTCTTCTTCTGCTCTACTCATCCGCGGCTGTATGCGGTATCTAGCTTTGTTGTACTCTCTCCTCTCTCTCTTCCTCTTCCTCTCTCTCTCTCTTCTTCTTCCAAAATCTGCAACCTCGGCAACCAAACAACTGTAAAACCAAACCATCGGGTATTCCAAACTATTAGGTTAAAATTTTACCCTAAATCCGTTAACCGTTAACTTTAATTTACGAGTTTTATAAAATATTTTCTTATCAGGTTTTATAAATTGTTAAGTATGTCCGAATTGTGGAGTCTTGATAAAACAGGTTAAACTTTTTTTTTTGTCCCCTAAGTTCGTTAATCCTCAAATTCGTTCCCATCTCAATTGCTGCTAAATGGATTAACAAATCATAAGTTGTATCCTTAATGAACAATAACACAATGGCTTATATCACATTTTTTAGTAGATGTATATAATTAAGACATGTGTGTGTTTCTGTATGCAATTGTATATCTCACTTTCTGTATTGGTTCTCGCTGAAGAGAAACAGAGTCCAATAGTTTGGCTCAGGGCTGAGCACCTCTGATTTTACCTAACA
>JABUQX010115633.1:0-10000 GCA_015478945.1 Trachelipus rathkii | reverse complement strand
TAGACAAATTGTGAGAGATAAAATTATTAGCATGTAATATGTTAGGTCTGTAATTAATTTTAGACTTATCTAGTTAAGAAATGATATTATTATTTTCGTTAATTACTATATGTAAGATACTGCCAAATAGTATTTAAAGGCAGATATATTATTATAATGGCTTTTTGCTTTTTGTACTATCGATCTTAAAACTTGTGATTGGGATATCTTTAAATATTATTTACGAGTAAAACTCCAGCTTTTATCTTGATTGATTTGCAAACCTGCACGGCTTCCAGAACCATTAGATAATTCTCATTGAAGCTTGGACCTAATATTCAGCAAAGTTATAAAGGTTTTGATAAAGTATTGACCCCTAGACAACAGAAATTATTTATTGATACTGAACCCGCGTGTCCTCATTGATAAAATATCTCGACACGTTTTTGGGTGGCCTTGTCCGAGAAGGAATATAGCTTGACATTATTTCTTCATCACACTTGCTGAATTTAGATACTCACCTCTCTTTTATTCTTCACGGTCTCTTCTCTCCTTTGTCAACATTAATAATGGACTACCAATCCTGGTGCCAGATGGCTAAAGAATTAGGCCTAAAAGGCAAAGAGTCTCTCGAGTTCATCAAAGAAAGAGAGAAGGCCTACAAAGAAGAGAGGATTGCTGAATTAGAAAGAGCTGAAAGGAATGCTCAACTTAAGAAAGAGGAAGCTCAACTCAAGAAAGAGGAAGCTGAAAGGAATGCTCAACTCAAGAAAGAGGAAGCCGAAAGGAATGCTCAACTTAAGAGAGAGGAAGCTCAACTCAAGAAAGAAGAAGACGATAGGAAAGCTGCATTATTAAATAAACAAATTGAAGAAGCCGAACGCACACGGAACTTCGAATTGGAAAGAATACGACTGTCCAATCAGTCTCAATCGTCCGTCCATTTAAGCAATGTATCCCCATCGACCAATGTTAAGGTACCGAATATGGCCCCGTTCGTCGAATCAAGGGACGAAATGGACGCGTACATTCAACGTTTTGAGAGCTATGCGACATCTTCAAATTGGGATCGCAGTTTATGGCCTCTCTATTTAAGTGCGCTTCTAACTGGACGTGCTTTGTCAGTCTATAGCAAGTTGCCTCCCAACTTAGCTAATGATTTTTCTAGCTTAAAGGAAGCCCTCCTTATTCAATTTAATATGACCGAAGATGGTTATAGGGCTAAGTTCAAGGAAGTCAAGCCCAAAGCAGATGAGGGCCCATTACAATTACTGAATCGGATTAAATCGTATTTGTCAAGGTGGTGTGAACTCTCAAGTTTCAACCAAGATTTTCAAGGTTTAACCGATCTTATGGTGGTTGATCAATTTCTCACCTGTTGCCCAAAGGACTTAGCTGTTCATCTAAGAGAGGTAGGACTCTCTAGTTTAAACGACATCTTTGGCGTGGATAGATTTCTTTAAGCAGGAAAAGAACCTTTGTGCCAAAAGGAAGACTTGAATATATGTGACATCCCCAAACAATAACAAAGAAATACAAAGTACTCAACCTCAACACACCAAAGTTTGTGGAATATGCCACAAAGGTGGCCACGATTCCAGCTCTTGTTATTCTGCCCAAAATGGAAACAACAGATTTCCACGTAATCGGCATTATTATGATAATAAGTTTAACCGCGATAACAAGACAGCGGAGAAAAGATGGCACGCCCCAAGGAAAGAAATACACAATGCTGCCGTTACAATTGATAATCCTGTTAACAAAGGGGATTTTGCAGCGGCATGTCAAATTGTGGAAGACGATGAGTGTGTTGACGTGAGTAAAATGGTAAAGGATGGCATGTTGCACGTCAATGGAAAATTAATCCCCGTTATATCCATGTCATGTCAGGATGATTCAAACGTCAGACATTCCCTCATGCCTTTTACGAACGGTTCTGTAAATGGCATTGACGTATCAGTCCTTCGTTATACAGGGTGTAGTGGCGTAATTGCGAAAAAGAAGTTTGTGAAAAACCATCAATTCACAGGCAAGATTAGAAAATTGCTTTTAATTGATAACACCCTTAGGACAGCCCCTGAAGCAAGAATTTGGATTCGCACTCCGTTCTATACGGGGTACGTCGAAGCTTTATGTCTGAACGATGCGTTGTATGATTTAACATTGGGAAATATTCCAGGCGCGCTAGGTCCGGAGACAATAGGGTTCGGAAATAATGATAAAATTAATACCGACAAGGACACATCCATTGTCGAAGTTACTTGTGAAGCAGAAAATGCTACTGAAAATAAAAATGATAAAATTGATAAAGACGTGGAGACAACCATTGTCGAAGTTACTTATGAAACTGAAACTGCTATTGAAAATAATAATTATATAATTGATGTCGGCAAGGATACATCCGTCGCCAAAAAAAACTCATGAAATTGAAACTGCTACAAAAGATAGTAAGACAGTGGAAACTTTGAATGGAAATCTCCCATTCCAAAATCAAGAAAACTCCTCAAATTCAGGCTGTTTTGAAGCCGGTGTTAATGAGGCAATAAAGTCTGAGATGACGGCGGAGACGCCTGAGAATAGTAATTGTAGAATCGATGCGGCATATCATTCGTTGAGATTAAGGTCAGACAAAGACCGGTGCTTTGATGTCGGGAAAAATAAACCAATCAAGCCCCAAAAGACAGATCCCACTTTGGGAAGAATCAACGATAAGTTTGTGAAAGCCGACAAGAGATCTAAAAATGAAAATGAAATTGATGAAATCGATGCAGCAATCAAAGTTGCATGCATGATGGATTCTAAACAAAAGAAACCTCAAGTTCAGGTTAAGGAGGTGAAGAGTTGTTCGTCGCTTATTGCTGTAACCTGTTCCCCAGAAAATTCTGATGGGAAATTTGAGAAGATTAATTCTGAAACAGCTCATTTGCGTCGAGAAAACAAATTCAAATTTGAGAACTCTCAGAAAAAGGAGAAGTTCAATAAAAGCTTGAAAACGTCGGAAGGACGAAGTGCGAAAGTCACTTTGTCTGAACGTTGGATTGGATGCCCTCTCAATAATGCTGCTGTCCTAAGTGATGCGGATGAGGACAATCCAACCGTCGCTCTGAAAAATCAACGGGCTGGGGTGTTTAGCCAGCCAACGCCCAGACCAATGCGCCCTTGTCGTTTCTTTCTGGATGGTCAAGAGAACTGGCATAGAGGAATGGTCGAAGGCGGTTTGGAGAAGAAGAACTTTGGAATTAGAAAACTCCAAACCTTCGTAGAAACAAAAGAGTTTGCCATCTTGATGACTTCCATTGCAATGTCGAAAGGTCAAGATGAAGAACGAAACGGATCAGACAGAGGAACGATCCCGAAGACCGAAGAAATAGGAAACACTTCAGCGTGGATGAAAGCGATAGCACAGTACAAATACCGAAGGAAAGACTTATACTCTTTCCAGGCAAAGATATCCATGACGTTTCTTTTCAAGACGAAAGATGACACGTCACTTTGTCTTCTTAGGAGGGGCGTGTGTCAAGTTATATCTTGCCTGAAGGCCATAATTTCGCAATTATGAGATCCACAAGTTTATTTATAATTTTGGGAAAACTATTATTATTGATTTCGCGATTATTTATTTAAATTCAGAATATTTTATAATTCACTAAATTTTATTATTTATATGAAAGCTGATTTATTTTAGACAAATTGTGAGAGATAAAATTATTAGCAAGTAATATGTTAGGTCTGTAATTAATTTTAGACTTATCTTGTTAAGAAATCATATTACTATTTTCGTTAATTACTATATGTAAGATACTGCCAAATAGTACTTAAAGGCAGATATATTATTATAATGGCTTTTTGCTTTTTATACTATCGATCTTAAAACTTGTGATTGGGATATCTTTAAATATTTACGAGTAAAACTCCAGCTTTATCTTCATTGATTTGCAAACCTGCACTGCTTTTAGAACCATTAGGTAATTCTCATTGAAGCTTGGACCTAATATTCAGCAAAGTTATAAAGGTTTTTATAAAGTATTGACCCCTAGACAACAGAAATTATTTATTGATACTGAACCCGCATGTCCTCATTGATAAAATATCTCGACATAAATATATATATATATATATATATATATATATATATATATATATTATATATATATATATATATATATATATATATATATAACAATATATATATATATATATATATATATATATATATATCTTCATATATATATATATACATATATATATAATATTAATAATAATAATAATAATAATAATCATAATAGTATATATATATATATATATATATATATATATATATATATAATTAAAAATATATATCTAAAAAAAAATATATATATATATTATATATATATATATATTATTATTATTATTATTATTTTACTAACGCTATTCCCGCATAGCGGGAGTGGTACGTGCAGCTTCCCTATTTCCTTCATCTCGCCCTCACCCACCTCCTCCATTCCATTCTATCTCTCGCTAACACCTTACCTTCTTCCACCCTCATTCCTCTCTCCTCCAACATTTCCTTTATTCCATCCATCCATCTTCTTCTTGGTCTCCCCTTCCTCTCCTTCCTATCCCCTCCGCCTCCCAAACTCTCCTAACCACCCTCTGCTCCCCCATTCTCTCCAGATGTCCAAACCATCTTAACATTCCCTTCTCCGCTCTTCTCACCAAACCATTCTTCCAATCACATCTCTCTTTTATTACCCTATTCCTAATCCTCTCTCTTTTACTAACCCCACAAACCGCTCTCAACCCTTTCATCTCAAACACTTCCAACTTCTTCTTGGACCTAGCATTCAACCCCATGTTTCACACCCATATAGTACCGCTGGAACACAAATTTTTTCAAACATACTTATCTTGAGTTTATGTGATAAATCCCCCCTTTCCATAATTCCCTCAAACCACTCAATGCTCTCATTCCTTCTCCTACTCTATGATCTATCTCTTCCTTCATCCCTCCTTCCCTTACCCAAATCCATCCCTAAATATCTGAAAATCTTTACTTCTTCCAGTACTACACCTCCTACACTAATCTCTAACCCCATCCCCTCATCTGTTTCCTCCTCCTCAAACACTAACACTTTACTCTTACCTGGATTTATCTTAAGACCCTTTAGTCCACACACTCTCTCAAACTCCTTCACCAAATACTACAACCCTTCTGAATCCTTCGCCACCAAGGTAGTATCATCCGCAAATAGTATCATGTTCACTTCCCATCTATCACCCCTATCCATCAATTCCCCCCCTCTCCCCTCCCTCATCATTCCTCTGCAGACACTCTCCATAAATAAATTGAAAAGCCACGGTGACATCACACATCCTTGTCTCAACCCTCTCTCCACTCTAAACATCTCACTCTCCCCTCCTAATACTCTCACACACTGCTATTCCTATAAAAGGCCCTAATACCTTTACCTAATTTACCCCTACTCCATGTTCCTCCAGCACCCTCCATAATTCACCCCTCTTTTCACTCTATCATATGCTTTCTCCCAGATCTAAAAAACACCCATACACCTTCCCTTTCCTTTCTATACCTTTCTCCACAAAGCATCTTCATTGTGAACACTTGATCCACACACCCTCTTCCCACCCTAAATCCTCCTTGTTCTTCCCCCATTCTCTCTTCCGTTAAATCTCTCACCCTCTCAATTAGTATTCTCCCATACACCTTCCCTACTACACTCAAAAGACAAATACCTCTATAATTACCACACTCCATCCTATCCCCTTTCCCTTTATACAGAGGAACCAAACAACCATCCTCCCAATCCTGTGGAACCTCTTCCTTCCTCCAACATAAATTATATAACCTGTACAGCCATTCCTCTACCCCTTCCTCCCATCTGTAACATTTCCATACTCACACCATCTAGACCTGTGGACTTTCCTTTTTTTCCTTTAGTTATCGCCCTAATAATTTCTTCCATTTGTATTTCCATATCTCCTTCCCGTCCCTCTTCACCCCCCAACCTCACCTCTTGAACCTCCTCATCTCTTCCCCAATTCATTCAATAATCCTCTAAAATATTCCCCCCATCTTTTCCTCACTCCATCTTCCCCTCCTATCCATTCCCCATTACTTGGTTTATCAACCAACCCCTATAATATATATATATAGGCCAGCGTTTAGTATATCCGTCAATATATCTCAAAAAACTATTGATGCCTACAGTAAAACGAATACATTGGTGAATAGCTGTCAATTTAGCTACGCGAAAATGTTATGAAAAAAAAAAGTGAAAAAAAGAAAAAAATTAATACCCAAGAAAGACAATATTTACCTAGACTGTGTTGATAATATACAATTTGTGAATTGTGACGAGATTTTACAGAGGAAAATGCCTTTTATACGGCACACCTAGGCGGCCTCGCAGCCGACGGGCGAAACCACTGGGCGGCGACGTTTTCCATTACCGTACGGCAGGAGGGCGTAGGAACCCCCGCGACACCCAAATACCAAAGCAAGCGCGACTCCTGCGGTTCCGAACCCTCCCCCGGAGCGCCGAATATAGTCCTTACCCCGTATTCCCCGGAGCCGAGAACCCGACTCCTTGCCATCGTGCGGTATACCCATGGGTATTCTTTTGTGAAAATATGAAAAAATGCATCGTGAGTCTATTTATTTAAAGAAAGTCTATTATTTTAACGAGAACCAACCAAAAGGTCCTAAATAGCCTTCTAATCATATTACATATTATTAAACAATAATTATTTATTTTTTTTTTATTTTTTTTACATTTTCTTATGTGAAATTTACACAGGATTTCCAAAAATGTATTCCATTTCGCTGTAGCTATTGTAGTTTTGAGATAATTTTTTTTTTTTTTTGTTTTTTTTTTTTTTTTTACATGTTTCCGTACAAAATTGACCAGCATTCACAATGTATCCGTCATTTACTGTAGCATTAATAGTTTTCGAGATATATATGACGGATATACTAAACGCTGACCCATAGTATATATATACTTATATTATATATATATATATTATATATATAGTATATATATATATATATATATATATATATATATATATATATAATAGTATATATATATATATATATATATAATATATATATATATATTATATTATTATTATATATATATATATATATTATAATATATATATATATATATATATATATATATATTATATAATATAACAACTCTATATATAATATATATAATTAATATATATAATTGAAAAAATAGCCTTATTTACTCAATTTTTTTATGAATAGCCATTGTGAAGAAAATATAATAATAGTTTTCCATATAAATTCATTTTCTTTTAAAATTTCGTTTTCTTTTATAAAAGTTGTTCGTCAAGTCGTTCATCAAGTTTGCAAGTGTGGACGCGTGACTTGTCCGCGGACTTGTCCGTACGGACAAGTCCGCGGACAAGTCGTTCCTCAAGTCCGCTAGTGTGGACCGGGCTTTATTCTCATTCTTAATCTTTCGCGCTTCCTTCAAGAAGAGTTTCCTATTTCCTTGCAAATCCCATTCATCCTCCTTTCAAACTGTTCATTTACCTCATTTTTCCTCCTACGAATGCATCTTTTAGTCTTCCTTTTTTCTTCCTTGTATAATTCCAAACACCTTTCTTTCAAGACCTCATCATTGGCTTTTAGTACATTCAACTACGCTTCTGTTTTGCTTTTAACCGCTTGCATCATTTTTCATTCCACCATGTACTATTAACATTCTTACTTCCTATTTTAGCACATCCACATACTTTTCTTGCATTACTAACAAACGTTTCCTTCTTTGGCTTGTAGATTTGTTAAGTTTCAACTTGTTCACATTCAACTGATTTATTTGCAAGCGCTCTTAAATACTTATCCTTATTACCTTGTTCACCTAACTTCTCACTAGTAGTATCAAGTACGAGAAGCAGAGTTGCAAATGTTGCAAATGTTGCAAAGCAACATTTGCAACATTGCACGATTGCCAGCGCGCGTACATATGTTGTGTATACATATCGATTATTTATGTACGTTTAGAGTGTAATATCGAATATATATATATATAATATATTATATATATATATATATTAATATATAATATATAATATATATATAATATATATATATATATATATATATATATATATATATATATATATTACCCCTCCCCCCCTTTTACCCCACCCCCTTTGTCTATATAGCTACGTATGTGCGCACCGTAGGTGCGCACAGACGAGTGTTCATTGATGACGCAGTCATCAATGGACACGAGTTGTTCATTACATATATACACAGTTGCATATACACACACACACATTTACCCCTACCCCCCTTTCTTTTACACATACCCCCATTCGCTTACCCCACCTCCTTTCGCTCCAGTTGCCATGCCTACATTGGTTTACCCTACCCCCCTTTGCTCCGTTTTTGCCTTTTGCTCCGTTTGGCCCCGCAGCCTTCGCACCACCCCGCTTTCCGGGATCCGCGTTCGCTTTTTGTCATTCGTTCGCGTTTGATTTGTCGCGTTGTTGAGAAGTGGGAGTTTTTCTACCCCTACTCCCCCATTCTCTAGCCCCCAATCGTTCAGATATATAAAATTTCGACGAGATGGAACTCGAACCTCGTCCTCACGTCGCTCGCTCCAGCCTGGCCTGGTCAGAAAGACCGAAGCTTAACTGGCCTAGCTGGAAGGCGGCCCGAAGTCCTTAAGAGAATAAATAAATTTAAACGAAATGAAGTCCTATGTTTATTAACATTGAAAATAAGAATAAATATAAAATATCCATTTTTCCCCATGCATCCTTTAGACTTCAAGTAAATTAGGTAATGACGCGACCTCAAAACGCGCATTAAATCGAAGAAAATTGGTCAAAAGATTAATCTGTTCTCCGCATTTTATCTCTCCCCACCTCCGCACTAAAAGCACGATCCGGGCTCTTGTCAAATTGCTAAGAAACTTTATATTATATATATATATAATAATTAATATAATAATATATATATATTAATATATATATACTATATATTAGTATATATATTATTATATAATATATATACTACTACCCTTACTATTACTACTACTACACTACTACTACTACTGCCCATGAATAATAATAACAAAACTACTACTACTACTACTACACTACTACTATACTACTACTACTACTTACTAACTACTACTACACTACTTACTATTACTATTACTTACTACTACTACACTACTACTACTACTACTACTACTACTACTACTACTACTACTACTACGACGACAATTACAACTACTACTACTACGATGACAATTACAACTACTACTACTACTACCACTGCCCTGATACTACTACTACTACTACTACTACTCCACCTACATCACCCCTTCGTTATATTATTATTATTATTATTTTAAATTTTTTTTCATTTATTATTATTATATTATTTATTATTATTATATTATTATTATTATTATCTATTATTATATATATTATATAACAACCCCCCTTAAGCCCTAACCCGCTTGTATATTCACATACACTTGTGCGCGCCGTAGGCTAGCGCACACGAGCGTTCGTTGATGATGCAGTCATCAACGCATGGGAGTTGTTTATACACACCCCTCACCCCCTTTCGTTATTATTATTATTATTATTATTATTATTATTATTATATTATTATTATTATTATTATTATTATTATTATTATTATTATTATTCACCCTACCCCCTGTTGCCCTAACCCGTCTTTGTATATTCACATACACTTGTGCGCAGCCCGTAGGCTGGCCGCCACACTACGTTCGTGATGACGCTGTCAATTCAAACGCCATGGGGGTTGTTTATACACGTCTACCACTAAGTGCATATTTACACATCCCTCCCCCGCCTTCGTTATTATTAATTATTATTATTATTATTATTATTATTATTGATTATATTATTATTATTATATTATTATTATATTATTATTAATCATTATTATTATTCTATACATATTATATTATTATTATTATATATGTATATATTG
>JABUQX010115632.1:5000-15000 GCA_015478945.1 Trachelipus rathkii | reverse complement strand
AGCTCTAGAAACTCATAGGCTTGTATTTTATTTCGAAATAGAGCAAAATTCATACTTCTAATCACTAAAAAATCATTCCTCAGTAGAAATTCTAAAATATTTCTTATTCTCTTACGTCAAGCTCTCTCTGACGTTTTGTAAAGAATATCAATTCTAATTTTGTATCTTCTTCTTTCCCTCCTCTAGTATCTTCCGAGGGAATAACTGCCGAAATCCTTCTGCTAAAGCTGAACTCTTCGCTCTAACCTATGCCTCTTATTCCACTTTAGACGATTCCAGAGCTACTCCACCTACCTTGAATGACGTAGAACAAATGGTGCAGCTGGTGCAGCTGGTGCCGCTCCCTACTCGCATTCCTGATCATCTTACAGATGAACCGAACAGTTAAGACCATTTCGAAACGTCTACTCCTTATTATTCGTTTAAACTAGTACCTCCTCTGAGTTCCTCCGATCATCTTCTTATCTCTTTATCTTGTTCTATCTCTTCAAGTTTTCTGCAAGAAAGGCTTCCACATAAGAAGGAGAAACGTTTCTGGCACTTCAATGTAGCAAACTAAACGGACTTGCTTCGGTATAAGAGATTCCTCGGAATGTGCAGAACGCATAAACCAGGTGATTCTTTCAGACACGGATCTAGGTGTGCATTCCATATTCTTTCCCTTCAGATAAATCTCACAAACCTTTCTTTAACTCTGCTTGCTCTTTTGCTCTTCGCCACAGGAACGCTGCATCCAGGGATAAACGATGTCTTCAAACTCTAGAAATTCATGCAGTTTATATTTCATCCCGGAATCGTGCAAAATCTATTCTTCGTAACACTGAAAATTCATTTCTGCGTCGAAAATGAAATACCTTTTCTGGTTCCTCTTCCTCACGCATTTTCTGACATCTTGCAATTAATATAAACTCTTACTTTGCTTCTTCCTCTTTCGATCCTCTAGTATCTCCCGTCCTCAAACTACCCTTATGCCTTCTACTGAAGCTGAATTCTTCGCTCTAATCTTTGCCTCTATTTCCACTTATGACGATAATAATAATAATAATAATAATAATAATAATAATAATAATAATAATAATAATAATAATAATAATAATAATAATAATAATAATAATAATAATAATAATAATAATAATAATAATAATAATAATAATAATAATAATAATAATAATAATAATAATAATTTTAAAAGGCTAGTAATAATAATCTTTTCGTTATAATTTAAATAATTAATTAAATAATAATAATAATAATATTAATAATAATAATATAATATTTAATTAATATAATAATAATTTAAAATAATAATAATAATGTAATAATAAAAATAATAATAAAATAATAAAAATAATAATTAATAATAATAATAATAATAATAAAATAAAATAATAATAATAATAATTAATAATAATAATATTAATATTAATATTAATATTAATATTAATATTAATATTAATATTAATATTAATATTAATATTAATAATAATAATAATAATAATAATAATAAATAATAATAAATAATAATAATAATTAATAATAAATAATAATATTAAAAATTAATAATAATAATAATAATAATAATTAATAAAAATATAATAAATTAGTAAAATAATTTGATATTATGTCAAATCCCATCTTCCAAAAATAGAAAATTTTATATATTTGAAATTATTAAGATTTTTCCAAATCGACAAAAACTTTTAAGTCATTTCCAGAGACATATGTTATTTCTGCCCAAAAATTAAGAATAAAATCATAGACGTAATAGTTATTCTACTATTCAAGGTAATATCAAAGTATATATATATATATATATTATATATATATATATATATATATAGTATATATATATATATAATATATGACTATATATATATATATATATATATATATATATATATATATATATATATATAGTATATATATATATATATATATATATATATATATATATATATATATATATATATATATATATATATATATTATCTATTGGTGTTGTTATATATATATAGATATATATATATATATATATATATATATTATATATTATATATAGTAATAATATATATATATAATATATATATTATATATATATATATATATATTATATATATATATATATATATATTATATATATATATATATATATATATATATATATAATATATTATATATATATATATTATATAATATAATATATATATATATATATATATATATATATATATATATAATATATATATATATATATATATATATATATATATATATATAATCTATGGTAGTAGTTCAAGAAGTTCACTTATGTGGATTTTTATTCAAGGAAGAACAATTATTATCATTGGCATAAAATTCATCAAGGACTTAGATATTGAAGACCAATTCTTGGGATTCCTGAAATGAATTAAGCACTAGGGGGCGCCAAGTGTATAAAAACCACAAATTTGTAAGTTTTTAAAGAAAGTAAAGTTAACTGGTGGGATGCCTAAAATCGCACAATCCTACGACGGTTCCAGTGTTATGTCAAGGAAGAATCAAGTTCTCCAAGCAAAATTAAAAGAAATCCACCTGTAAATGACCAAACCCACCTAAAGTACATCCACTATTTGTCCTATAGGTTCAACTTGGTAGTCGTAGATTCTAGTTCGAATGTTCCAACTGCAAATTCACTTTTCAATTCATTGCAAGCCTTACATGTCCATTTCACTAGGCCAGAAACCATACACATCTCCAGTAAGTTCATAGCAATTAAGATCACGAAAAATAGAAATAGAAGATGTTACAGTTGTATTATGTTTAGTAGAAAAACAAATGAACTGAGATTTTCAAGCATAAAAACATTTTTGTTCTAAATTACCAAATTAAAAATGTTAGAAAGATAAGAGGTTAGTTTCTGTAAGACTGCCTTTCTTGAGCAGGTTATTTGCTGCTAGGAGGATGTTTTTTAAAATGAAAGAAGCTGTGAAGGGTAGGGTCGTCAGTGAAGTGATAAGTGAAGAAGTAATAGAGAGAAGGTCATAAATGAAAGGTAGAAAGAGTATGGGAATAGAACAAAACTCTGAGGAACACCATTATTTATAGATTTAAAAAAAACGGAAGGTTTCCATATACCTCATCTACTACTGAACGGACAGAAAGGAAATCAGAGAGTTCACAGTTAGAAAGTACAGATACAGAAAGAGAGAATTTTAGAAATCAAAGCATTTTGCTGGACCCTATCGAAGGCTTTCAACATGTCTAGCGAAACAGCGAAAGATTCGCAGAATTGCCGAATGGCAATGGACCAAGAATCACAAAGAAGAAAAAGAAAATCATCAGTAGAGCGTTTCATTCGAAAACCATACTGGTGATCAGAGTTGAGATTAAAAGAATTGACGTTTCCAAATCTTCCTGTTAGATGAATACTAAAATCTTAGAAAGAACAGAAGATAAAGAGCTACGACTATAATTTGAGGCTTGAGAGGTTTCCATTTTTTCCGGAACAGGCTGAATGAACGCACATTTCCAGCAAAAAGGGAAAGTCAGATTGAAAGGCAGAGAAGGATTAGTTTACCAAGGAAGGGTGCAAACTCTGAAA
Organism: Trachelipus rathkii; assembly: GCA_015478945.1. NCBI lineage: Eukaryota > Metazoa > Arthropoda > Malacostraca > Isopoda > Trachelipodidae > Trachelipus > Trachelipus rathkii. The sequence goes on along the minus strand of JABUQX010115632.1, from coordinate 11,420 downwards.
CGCAAGATTTGAGAGTCACAGGAGGAATACCATCACGACAGTACGCTTTCTTAGTGTCAAGTTTAGATAGATAGCGGAAATAACATCTTTGGAAGGATAGCAATATTAGTCATAAAGGAGTTGAAGGAGGTGGAAGAATAAGAATAGCTCCGGGATCGTGGTAAGTGGAAATAGAGGCAAATATTAGAGCGAAGAATTCAGCTTTAGCAGAAGGATATACTAGAGGATGGAAAGAAGAAGAAGCAAAGTTAGAGTCTACATTAATTGCAAGATGTCAGAAAATGCGTGAGGAAGAGGAACCAGAAAATGTATTTCATTTTCTACGAAGAAATGAATTTTCAGTGTTACGAAGAATAGATTTTGCACGATTCCGGGATGAAATATAAGCTGCATGAATTTCTAGAGTTTGAAGGCGACGGTTATCCCTGGATGCAACGTTCCTGTGGCGAAGAGCAAAAGAGCAAGCAGAGTTAAAGAAAGGTTTGTGAGATTTAGCTGAAGGGAAAGAATATGGAATGCACACCTCGATCCGTGTCTGAAAAAATCACCTGGTTTATGCGTTCTGAAAATTCCGAGGAACCTCTTCCACCGAAGCAAGTCCGTTTAGTTTGCTACATTGAAGTGCCAGAAACGTTTCCTCGCCTTATGCGGAGGGCTTTCCTGCAGAAGACTTGAAAAGATAGAACAGGATACAGAGATAAGATAATCGGAGGGACTCAGAGGAGGAAAGAGTTTAGTCAAATAAAGAGAAAGATTAGACGTTGCCAAAAGATCTTAAATGTTCGGTTCATCTGCGAGATGATCAAGAATGCGAGTAGGGAGCTGCAACAACCGCACCAGTTGTTCGACGTCATTCAAGGTAGGTGGAGTAGCTCTGGAATCGTCAATGTGGAATTAGAACCATAGGTTAGAGCGAAGAGTTCAGGTTTGGCAGAAGCATTTCAGCAGTTGTTCCCTCGGAAGATACTAGAGGAGGGAAAGAAGATGCAAAATTAGAATTGAAATTCTTTACAAAACATCAGAGAGAGCTTGACATAATAGAATATGAAATATGTTAGAATTTCTACTAAGAAATGAGTTTTTAGTGTTTTGAAGTTTGAATTTTGCTCTATTCCGAAATGAAATACAAGCTGTATGAGTTTCTACAGTTTGAATATAAGGGTAAATCCTGAACTCAACGTTCCTGTGACGAAATGCACGTGAACAATCAGAGTTAATCCAAGGTTTGTTATATTTAATTGAAGGGAAATAATATGGAGTGTAGGTCTCCACGCCATAAAAAATAACCTAGGTAATGCTTTGTGCACACTTCGAGGGAATCTTGAAGTGACAAAAACGTTTCCTCGTCCTACGTGGTTGTCTTTCCTGAGAAATTCCTGAAGAGATAGAACAGGATAAAGAGATAAGGTGATCGGAGGAATCCAAAGGAGGAAAGTGTAATATAATAAGGAGAAGGATTCGGATTTAGGAAAAGGTCTAGAATGTTGGGTTCATCTCCAAGGCGATCAGGGAGCCACACCATTTGCTCGAGGTCATTCTAGATAGAGAAATGGAAGGCAAGTTCACCAGCTGCATCTTCAAAATAAGAAGAAAGTCATTCGCGGTGGTGAATGTGGAAATCACCAAAGAATTATGATTTCAGAGAAAGATGATGAAGATATATTGGGTTATTATTTCGAGTTTAAGTTGCCGAGGAATTTAGGACAGTTAGGTGAGTTAGGTGACAGACATGTAGAACAGATGAATTAGGTTGTAGATTGAAAGGATCGCTTTAAACATAAAGTAGAAAATTTGGTAGACTTCAAATCAGAGACACTAGAACAAACATCATTGCGCACATAGGCACACCAACCGCCCTAGGCTGAAAATTGGTGATAGAGATAGTATGAAGGAACATTGTAGGATTTACTGTCAGAACGCTAAAACATCTGATTTCGGTTAAGAATAAGATATGAGGTTTGGAGGAGAAGTGATGATGTTCAAAAAATTAATAATTATTATAAAAACAGCGAAATTTACAGATATTTATGAAGAAAGGAAACCGTAGATAAGAGCAGGTCTGTAATTTCCTGATTGCCCGAACCGGGCAAACCCTTCTACCGGAGGCCGTTAACTACCAAGAGGTGACGGGAGAAGGGTGGATGAAGGGCTATTTTCTCCGAGGCTATGTGTGGTTGCAATTTTTTTATTTATTTATTAATTTAAAAAAAAAAAAAAGAGAGCGTTGTCTGTAATAGTGTTTTATCGTGTGTGATGGAGAAGAGTCTACTCCAGTGTAAGAAGGATGAGGTTTACATATATATATATATATATATATATATATATATATATATATATATATTTATATATATGAAAAAATATATATATATATATATATATATATATATAGTTTATATAAATAGTGCAGAAAAGAGAGGAGAGGAGCGGATCAGCGTGAAAATTTAAGTGTGAGTATATATAGAAAACTAAGTTAACTGTTGCATCAGCAAATGTACGATAAGCCTTTAAAAATTTCCGAGTTTATGAGTATTATTACATCGCCATAGTGTTACAGAGTTGCCAAAATTGCTTTTATCATGTTCCCTACTTTTTTTCAACTAAAGGAAACCCCGGGTAAACCGCAAAGATGGAAAGAGTCGGGTCTCTTTGTCTACTGACGACGTGGACTACGTCCCCCCCTGTCCCAACATCGGCCTCGAAACCCTAAAAAAAAAAAAAAAATCATTTTCTACCCTATTCTATGCGCAACGAGAGGAAGATAAAAAGCCATTTCAACTGTGGTGGGCTTTGGCGCGGAAATAATACTTTGAGGAGTTATCTTACATCGTATTAAAATTCATTATAAACATGATTAAAAATATAAGATTCTTTCTATTTTTTTTTACATTTTTCTGAACTAAAATTTTCAATTGGATTACAAAATGCTCATTTGTTTTAGTAGCATTTGTAGTTTTTGCTAAGATAAATGCATGTACCTTAAAAGGGAAAGTCTTTACTATATATATATATATATATATATATATATATATATATATATATATATATATATATATATATATATATATATATATATATATATATATATATATATATATATATATATATATATATTAATTATGAGATTAATTTCTCGGGAATTGAAATGGCTTCTTAAATTCTAAATGGGGCAAATTGACAATTAAAATATCGTAATCCAAGGGATGATACGTACTTACATACAAACACACAAAGAGGAGTTCCAAAGTTTGATGAATGGAAGACGAAGAAAGTTTGAAAGTTACGTCAAAAAAGGTCAAAATTAGAAGTCATTTGTTAATGGAAGAGAAAATGAATGAGAAAGAAAGATAATAAGGATATAACTATTAAAGATTAGGATATTTTTGTTACCTTTTGAGCAAACAGTCTTGATAATAGTAACGCTAAGGGGCTTCTTGCTTTCCTCCTTTTATTGTATACGTTAACATTAATAGAGATATATCGATCGACAGGGAGAATTAGAAAAAACTTAATCACCTAATAATGATTATATATATATATATATATATATATATATTATATATATATATATATATATGTATATATATATATATATATATATATATATATATATATATATATATATATATATATATATATATATATATATATATATATATATATATATATATATATTATATATATATATATTATATATATATATATTAGTAATGGTCCTGGGTATTTGTTTCAATTTGAGATAATTCAAGAGTGTTGCCTTGACCAACGATGAGCTAGAAGGAAACTTATCATTTGCCTTCGGAAAGCTTAGTTTCAGGGTGAGGGCTTGTCTTGGATTGAGCCTAATCTTCCGACGGTTTTCTCGTTAATAGAAACATTGGTAATTTAATTCGATTATTAGGTATTCAAAGATATTTGTGCAATAAACGCAACAATTATTTGTATTTTTGTAATGGTCCTAAGTGGGCTTGAACCATTACCCTTGAAATGGTACTCCAAGAGTGTTACCTCTTGACCAACGATGAGCTAAAAGGAAACCCATCATTTTACCTTTGAAAGCTTAGTTTCCCAAGAGGAGTGAGGCGCACCTTGGACACCTAACCTCCAATTAAAAATGTCCGATTAAAAATTACCCAGTGTTGCCCCTGACCCGAGTGTGAGCGGGGAGGCCCGTCGGAGGTTAGGTGTCCAAGGCACGCCTCATTCCTCTTGGGAAACTAAGCTTTCAGAGGTAAAATGATGGGTTTCCTTTTAGCTCATCTTTGAACAAGAGGTAACACTCTTGGAGTACCATCTCAAGGTTAATGGCTCAAACCCACTTAGGATCATTACAAATATACAAATAATTGTTGCGATTAATGCACAAATATCTTTGAATACCTAACAATGTCCGATTAAAAATTACCCAGTGTTGCCCCTGACCCAAGTGTGAGGGGGAGGCTCCGTCGGAGGTTAGGTGCTGTCCAAGACACGCCTCACTCCTCTTGAGAAACTAAGCTTTCGAGGTAAAATGATGGGTTTCCTTTAGCTCATCAGTTTGTCAAAAGGTAACACTCTTGGAGTACCATCTCAAGGGTAAGGGTTCAAACCCACTTAGGACCATTACAAATATACAAATAATTGTTTCGTTTAATGCACAAATATCTTTGAATACCTAACAATGTCAGATTAAAATTTCCCAGTGTTGCCACTGACCCGAGTGTGAGCGGGGAGGCCCGTCGGAGGTTAGGTGTCCAAGACACGCCTCACTCCTCTTGGGAAGCTAAGCTTTCAGAGGTAAAAATGATGGGTTTCCTTTTAGCTCATCGTTGGTCAAGAGGTAACACTCTTGGAGTACCATCTTAAGGGTAGGGGTTCAAACCCACTTAGGACCATTACAAAAATATATAAATAATTGTTGCGTTTATTGCACAAATATTTTTAATATATATATATATATATATATATATATATATATATATATATATATATATAACCCACACACACACACCTGATATATATATATATATATATATATATATATATACAGGTATATATATACATATGCCAAGCTATAAGTATTACGCCCCCCCCCCCCCCAGATTTGAGACCTCAAACAAAAACTTTCCACAATGAAATTTTTTAAGATAATACTCGTTAAAAGATATATATATATATATATATATATATATATATATATATATATATATATATAGTATATATATATATATATATATATATATATATATATATATATATATATATGAAATGCCTATCTTTTATCTTGAGATACTTTGTGGCTGGATATGTAGGGGAGGGCCATGCCTACCCTTGTAATATCGCTCATGTATACCCCCATCCATACATTTGTTGTTGCCCCAATCCGAGAATCGTAAGATGTTTGAAAATAATTCTGAATTGTTTGTATTTTTTTTTGAAGTAGGCATTGAGACTCTAGATGCATAATAGCTTTTTATTTGCTCTACATCATAATATTAATTGTGTAATGAGATACTGAGAACTGTTGATTGGAAGAAAAGTATGCAAATAGGCGTGGGAAGCGAGGTAACTGTTTGTGTGCTTAAGAAGCTGAACGAAGTAGCGGAGGTTGGTAAAAATATTATTAATTCTATTATCTGACAAAGTAATACTGAAATATGAATAAGTTTATAATTATCAAAGGCCTAGGATTGATAACAGTAATTCACTTGTGATTGAACAAACTACGAACTCATTTAGTGGTAGTTCTAGTTATGTTAATAATAATTCAAGTGGTATTGAGGCCAATCCTTTAATGACACTAAATTTAGTAGTATTGCTATTTGGGATATGGCGTACCAAGAGGAGAATGTTCTGGATATTGGAAATTACATAATTGAAACCAATATTAAAGATGGATTAAAGTTTGACTTTTTAACAAAACCATACCAGCCACCAGTTACGTACAATTTTAAAAATGTTGAAAAGGGGAAAGAGGCCTTTTCTTTATGAATGGCTAGATCTTCACAATTCTTGGCTAGCGTATTCTAAAATATTGAAAGAACCGTTTTGTAGATTGTGTGTCTTATTTAGACCTTTTATTAAAAGAGGTATATTTGGCTCATTTATCGAATAACCATTTAGAAAATATAAAGACATGCATTCACTTGCTAAACTCATGTAAATTCAGAATGGTATGAGGATATCTCAGTGGCAGAAAAGAATTTCAAACGAATGATATTAAATAAGCGTGTTAGTGTAACTGAACAACTTCATGTTGCTGAGTACTTATTTATTCAAAAAAATAAAATAAAATAATAAAAATATAAAAAAGGCAAAAATTGGTAACTATAATTTCTTCCTTAATATTTTGTGGCACCCATGATATCGCTATTCGAGGTAGCACTGCAGATACCGGCAATTTTTCCGATTTGCTTAAATTCAGGGTAGAAGCTGGAGATGTTC
>JABUQX010115631.1:12500-25000 GCA_015478945.1 Trachelipus rathkii | reverse complement strand
TATTTATGTCATTATTTTTATTTTATTTTTATGTTTATTTTTATTTTTATGTTATTTTTATTTTATATTTTAAATATTTTTTTTTAAATTATTTATATAAAATGTTTCATAAAAATTAATAATTATTTCTTTATTTGGAATTTTATTAATTTTATAAATGTACTAAATATTTAGATATTTAACTATTTTTATTTAGAAATTTTAAATTATTTTTATTATAAATTAAATTTTTATTTTTACTTCCATAGTATAGAGGTTGATCGCATGATTTATTAAATTTAATATTTTATTATTATTTTACTTTATTATTTAAATATATTAATTTTATTTCATAATTTTTATGAATTTTATCTTTATTTTTTGTTTTATTTAATTAGTTATTGTGTAATTAATTAAATAAATCTGTAGAATATTTATCGCTTGTTTTTTTAATATTTTAATTAAATTATTATTTATATTATCACTATTTAAATTTTTATTTTTTTTTATATATTCATATTGTTTAATTTTAATTAAATTTTTTAATATAATTTTTTTATTTTTAATTAAATTATTATTTTTATTTAAATTTTAGTAGATAATGATTTATATTTGATAATTTATTTTATTATAGTACTATTTAAATATTAGTATTTTATATGGATTATTTATTTTAATTTTTTATTTTATTTTTAATTTAATGAATAGTTATTTTGTGAGGTTATTAATATATAATTTTATAAATATAATATATTTGTATTATAATTAAACAATTTAAAAATTTTATTTTTTATATTATTTTATTTTTTAAAATATATTTATTATTTATTATTTTATTTATTATAATTTTATTTTTTTTTTTATTAAAGTTTTTGATTATATTTTTTCTTTAAATATTAATTTTTATTTTATGTTTTATAAATTTAATTTTTAGTTTATTTTTTTTTTATTAATTATTTTAACATCATAAATTTAATTAAAATATATATTTTATTTTCAATATTATTTATATTAAGATTATACTCTTAAATTTTTTTAATTTAATATAATTTGTATCAATTTCTTGTTATAAAATGTTATACTAAAATTGTTGCCAGATTTACATTTTCTTTTTAATTTATTTTAATGGTATAACTTCTTAATTGTTATTAATTTCTGTGTAAATAATTTTTTATAATATATATTTATTTAAATATATTATTAATTATTTATTTTAAATTAAATTTTATTATTTATTTATAAATAATTTAATTTTTATTTATTTAATAATTTTTTTTTTTTATTAATTATAATTTAATAAATTTATTTATTTAATTATATTATATTTAATTTTATTTTATTTTTTTTAAATATTTATTTTTTTATTTTATATAATTTATTTTTATTTTAATATATTTAGTTTTTTTTCCCTATCTAATTAATTATTTTTTTAATTTCTAATTATTTTAATTAATTTTTATTAAATAACTAAATTATACTTTTTTATTTTATTCATAAATAATACATTTTTAGTTATTTAAAAAAAATTAAATATATTTTTTATGATAATATTTATATTTATTAATTTAATGTATGTTATTAATGATATTACAATTTTTGTATTATTTTTTTTTTATAATTTAATTATATTAATTTTTTTATGTTTTCAATTAGTATTTTATTATATATTTTTTGTTAATTAATATTTTATATATAAATTTGTTATATTATTTTATTATAATTATTAATTCTATATTTTTATATACTATATTCTAAGGCTGTTTAAGTTTTTAATATTCAAATATTTAAACTTAATACTTTTTTTTTAATAAATATAGTTGATTTTTAATATTTATTATTATTATTAATGTTATTATTTTATATAATTTTTTTTGATTTAATTTTTAATAAATTTAAAGTTTTAATTAATTTGGATACTTCTATATATTTTTAAATTTATTATTTAATATTTATTATTTTTTAATTTATAATTATATAAATAAAATTAATAAAAATTGATTATTATTTTTTATATATTTTAATTTTTATAATATTTTATTTTTATTTTATTTATAATATTTTACTTATATTTCTCATTGATAATAATTTTATATATATTTATTTTTTTAATATTAATTAATTTAATTATATTATATTTTATAATTTTTATTATTATAATTTAATTATATTTTATTAATTATATTATTATGTTGCTTTTTAATTATATTTATTCTTAATATATCTTTTATTATTTTTTTAATAATAATAATTTAATTTATTATTTATTTATTTATATTTTATATTATTTTAAAAATATTTTTTATTTATTTTTTTTTAGTATTTTTATTATTTAATATTTATTATTGTTAAAATTTTAAATTTATAATTTTTATTTGTATTTATATTTTTTATTTAAATTCATTTTAATTTTTATTTAAAAAATGTTTTAAGTTAATTTAATTTATTTCTTTCCAAAGTTAAAATATTTTGATTTTAATTTATAATTGCTGTTTAATGTTGTATTTATAAATTTTTTTATATTTATTTTATTTTATTTATTTATTTATTAATCATATTTTTTAAATATATTATTTAAGATTATTTTTTATTTTATACATTTTATAATTTTATTTGTTATTTTTTTACTGTATATTTACATAATTTAATTTAATTTATACTAATTTTGTTTATATTTAATATATTTTATTTTTTTTATGCTTTACGACTGTATCAAAATTTGAATAAATTTATTATTTTTTATAATATTTTATTTTTTAATATAATTTATTTTTAATTAATAATTTTTAATTACTTTTAAAATATTTATATTTATTTTTTAAATTTTAATTTGTTAAAAATATTATTTTAATATTTGTTTAATTGGTATTATTTATAATTATCTATTTATTATGCATTTAATTATAATAAATTTATATTTATTATAATATTTATTTTTATTTATTTAAAAATTTTTTTATTTAGTAAATTATTATAATTATAAATTTAAATATCTTTTATTTTATTAAAATATTTTAATTTTTATTCCATATTTATATATTTAATTTTTTTAAATATTGTAATATATTAATTTTATTATTTTTTATTTTTATTATTATTTTTTAATATATTATATGAATTTTTTTAATATATTAATTTTTATATTTTATATTTTAATTTTTTTATATTTATATATTTATTAATGTTTCAGGGCCAGTTTTAATTAACTGTTATTTACTTTAGTTTATTTTTGTTTATAAATTTTTCATGCCTATATTTTTAAATATAATATAATTTTATTAATAAAATTTTTATTATATATTTCCTGTATTCATTATATTTTTTTAAAAGTTTATATTTTAATTATATTAAGTTATTCATTATAATATGTAATATTGCTATGTTAATATCTAATAATAAGATTTTTTTTTTATAAGATTTTTGATTAACAAATTATTAATTTTTTAATAGATATTTTTTTTTTATATAATTTATATTAAGCTATAAATTTATATTTCTTTGATTTATATTATTTACAAGTATATTACAATATTAAAATAATTATTAATTATTTATAAAATAAATTATTATTTTTATTAATTTATTTTTATTAATTTATTTATTTTTATTTTATTTATTAATATTTATAATTTATTTTATTCTAATTTATTAATTTAATATATTTGATATTTATTTTTATTTTTAATTTTTAAATATTAATTAAATTATTTTTAAATTTGTAATGATTTATTGATTTTTATTTTTTAATATTTTAAAATAAAAAAATATCTTAAACAAAAATATTATTATAAAATTTTAATTTATTTAAATATAATATTTTATAATTTTTTTCATTAAAATTTTCTACAATAATATTTTAATTGATATATTTTTTTAGTTAAATCATTATATTATTTTTATTATATAAAAAATTTTTTTATATATTAATATATATTATTTTTCTTTTTTTTTTAGTATATATTTGTATATATTAAAATTTTATTATTTTATTATGGTGTTTTTATATTTTATACTTTATATTATCATTTACAGAAAATTCTTGTTACAATTTATATCGAATACTCTTTTTAAATTATTTCTTTTTAAATAATTTTTTTATTTTATATTAAGATTTTAAATATTTTTTATTAATATATTAATTTTATTAAGATTAAAGTTTATTGTTAAATATTTTTAATTTTAATAATTTTATGTAATTATATATTAAATTTTTATTAATTGATTTTTACATATTATTATTAAAATTATTTTTTTAGTTTTTATTAATTAAATTTAAATTATTTTTATTTTAAATATTATATTTAACTTAAATTATTTTATTTAATTTTATTAAATTAAAAATTTTAATTTATTTTAATAATTTTGATTTTTTTTAATTATAATTAGATTATTATGTTTTTAATTAATATTTAAAAATTTTTAGTTTTTTTATCATTAATATAGTTAAAATTTTTTATTATTTTATATTTTTATAAAAGTTATTTTTAATTTTATTTATATTCATTTTATATTTAAAAATTTTAAATTTATTTTTTAGTATTTTTTTAGTGATATTAAATTTTTTTTATTTTAATTTTAATTAAGTTAATATTTTTTTTATTTATATTTAAAATTTAATATTTTTTTATTTTTAATATATTTATTATTTATGTTTTAATAAAAATATTAATTTTAATTTATTTATAATTTTTATTTTTATATATATTTATTTAATTGTTAAAAATTTTTAATATTTAATTTTTTTTTATTAATTATATAATTTATTTTAATTATTTATTTAATAATAAATTATTAATTATTATATTTTTAATTTTTATTTAATATTACTTTATTTGTTTGTTAATGTTATATTATTTTTATACTTATTTATATATAAGGTTATTTTTAATTTATTTTTTTTATTTTTTTATAGTTTATTTATTTATTTTATTTATTTTTAATTTTTATTTAGTTTTTATAATTATTTATATTTTTTATATTATTTGATTGTATTACATTATGTAATTAATTAATTTATTTTTATTTTTTTATTTTATTTTTTTTATTATATTTATTATATTTAATGTAATTAATATTTATTTAATATTTTTTTTATATTATTTATATTTTTAATTTATTTTTTTTTTTTTTTATTTTATTTTATAGTATAAATATTTATTTTTATTTATAATTTTTATTTTTTATTTTTTAAGATTTTTTATTTAATTTATATTTATTTTAAAGGTATTTAAGTTTTATAACAAATAAATAGTTGTATTTTTAAATATATATTATTTTTATTTTTTAATATTTTTATTTATTTATTTTTATTTATTTTTAATTTTATTATTTTTATTCAATATTATTTAATTTAATTAAAATATTGTTACACTTTTATTTATATCTAATTAATATTGATTATTTAAAATGTATAAATGAAAATAAATTATTTTTTATTTATTTAAAATTTATTATTTTAATTTTTTAATTTTATTCATTTTTTACAAAATGAATTTATTATCTTAAATTTTTATTTTATCGTTTATGTTTTAGTTCATTAATAATAATATTTATTTTTTAATTTTTTTTTATATGTTTAGATAATATTTTTATTATTTTATTATAAATTTTTTAAAATTATTATTATTTTTTATTATTTAATTTTTTATTTTAATATTATTTTTCTTTAATTAATTTTTTTTTTTTTTTTAATTTTTGTGTTTAATTAACATTTTAGTCATTTCCTTTTTATTTGCATAATTAAGAATTAGTTTTCTTATTTTATTTTACGATATTGCTTAAAATAAATTTATGATTATATTATTTTTATTATAATTTTTATTAATTTTTATTTTATTTTTTTTATTTATTTATTTTTATATTTATTTTTTTTATTAATGATTAATTTATTAATGTATTACCTATTTTATTAAGTGTTTTTATTAGAAAAAATATTAAAAGTTAATTTAATATGTTTTAATTAAAAGTATTTTAAACATAATATTTTTACATATTGATTTTTATTTATATTTTCTATTATTATTTATTCATGATATTAATTTTTTATTAGATTAATATTATTTTTATATTATTTAATTTCTTAGATATTTAAAATATTCATATTTAAGTTTTGTTTGTATTTTTTTAAATATTTAAATAATATTCTATTTATAATTTAATAATTTATTATAATTTATTAAATTTTTATGTTTTAATAAGTCTAATTTTATATCAAATGTTTTTATTATTTGATATTTTTTTATTATTTTTATATTTATTTATAATACTATATTTTCTTTTCATTTATGTGTTATGATTTCAGTCGATATGAATATGATGATTTTTTGTGCTTTTAGAATTTGTTAATTTTATAATTAATATATTATAATTTTAAATAAATATTTTTTTTATTTTTTATAGTTTTTTTTATATTATTTTTTCATTTATTTTTTATTTATATTTTAAAAATTTTTATTTATTATCATTTTATTTTTATGCAAAATTTCCCTTATATTTTATTGAATTTGTTTTTTAAATTTGGATGAATAGCTATTTCTAATTTACAAACAACGAATTCTTTTTTTTAATATTATTGTGTTTCTAATTTATATTTATTTTTAAGGTAATTTTAAGAACTGTATTTAATAGTTACTTTTTATTTTTTATATTTACATAATTTATATATGCTGTTACTTTTCATAAGAAGAAAAATTTATTTACTACTTTTCTTCAGTTATATTTTTTTTTTTGCCATTAATTAATTTTTATTATTTATTTTAATATTTATAAATTAATTTAATTTTTTTTAATTATTAATTTTTTTTATATTTTTATAAACATATATCATTAATTATTTTTTTTAATTATAAATTTATTTTTATTATATTTGAATATATATTTATTAGTCCATTTATTATTTTATATTATATTTTTATAATTTTTAATTGTTTTATTAGAGTATATTTTAATGTATTTCTTATCAAGTTCAAAATATTTGATTATTTTTATTTTAATATTAAATTTATAGTTCTAATTTTTATTTAATTTAATTTTATTTAAATAATTTTCATTTATTATTTTATTTAAATTTATTATTATAATTATTATTTAATTTTAAAAATTTATTTTTATATTCATTTGAATTTTAATTAATATATATATGTTTAATTATTAAAAATTTTTTTGAATTTATTTATATTTTTATTTTTTATCTTTAATTTTTTATTTTTCTTATAAAAAATTTCAATAATTAGTATAGATTTTTTTAATTTTTTGTTTTATTTTATATTTTAGGATTTTAAAGTTAAAAAAATTTTCTTCTTTCATAAATTAATAAATTTTTATAATTTTATGTTTTATGTTTTAAATTATTATTATTAGTAGTTTTATTTTTTATTTTTTTTAAATTAGGGATCTATTTTTTTCCTTTTTTTATTAATATTTTGGAAATTATAACGTTTTTAATTTTTATATTTAAAATCTTTAATATTTTCTAATAAATATGGATTGAATGTTAATATTAATTTTATTCTATTTTTATATATATTTTAGATTTTTTTATTTTTTTAGTATATATTTATTTATTTTTATTTATTATTCAATTCATTTATTTGATAATATGCTTTTATTTTATTTTTGTTTTATTATTATTAATTGTACATTATTTTAAAAACCTATTTTATTCTTATTTTTTTTTAAATTATAAAAATTTATTTATACATTATATATCCTTATATTAATTTTATATTTTTTTTTTTTTTTTATATTTTAATTTATATAATTTTTTATTTTTTTGATTATTTTATTATTATTTTTAAATATAATTTTTATTAATATATTATTTAATTTTTTTCTCCTTTATCTATTCTTTTACATTTTTATGTTATCTTTTTCATAAATTTTTTTTGATTATGAAAATGCATTTGATCCCACCAATTATTCAGAATTTTTTATATTATTAAATTACAATTTCATTTATTCATAACTTACAAGAACTGGTCTGTCAGAATTGCTTTTCTAGCTATATATTAATATTTAAGATTATATTGCAATAGAAGCTTAATATTTAGAAAAATCTTTTATTTATATTTTTATTTTTTATTATTTTATTTTTTTTTATTGATAAAATTATATATTTTTTAATATTAATTAGATATTTTACCATTATTGTATTTTTTAATATTTTTATTAATTTTTTTTTAATTATTTTATTAAGTATTTAATTTATATGTTTATTTAAATTATATTTTTTAAATTTTATTTATAATTTTTATTTATTTTTGATTTTTTATTTATCTTAAATTTATTTAATTATTTAATTTTAAAAAATATTTTAATTATTTATAAGATAGTATATATATTTTTATATAATTATTTATTATTTTTTTCATTTTTATTTTTTTTTATTTTTAAATTTAATTTTAAATTAATTTAAAATATTTCATGATTATAATTATATTATTTCTTATATTGGATGCAATATTCAGAAGTGCATTTTTTTTTATCATTTTTATATATATACATTATATAATTTGATGTTTATTTAATTATTTAAATTATTGTTTATTTTAATTGATTCATTAGTTTTTTATTTAATTTTTTATTTTATATTTAATAGATTTTAAAATTTTAATGTTATTAAAATTTTTTTTTTAAAATATTAGAGAATTTTTAATAATTAAATTATAATTTTTATTATTTATAATATATATATTTATTATTTTTTATTTTTTTATTATTTTAAAATTATAATTATTATTTAATATATCTATTATTATTTTTCTTATTTTTAGTTTATTTTTTAATTTTTGTATATTTATTTAACTCTGTGGCATGGTTAAATATTTATTGTTTCTTATAATTTTAAAATTTTACTAAAGAATTTGTATTGTTTTTTATTATTATTTTTATAAGATATAATAATTAAATTAAATTTTATATATTATAAATAATTATTTTATATTTATTATTAATACCAAAGTATATTTTTTGATTTTCTGGTTAGATGGAATTATATTTTAAAAAATTATTTCGTTTTATTCGTTTTGAAGCTAATCGTAAATAAGATTTAATTAAATATTGTGTTTTTTTTTATATTATTTTTTATTTTATTATTTTATAAATTTTATTTTATAAAAATTAATATAATTTTTTTTTTTTTATATTATTTTGTGTTCTATATTATTTATTTTATTATTTTTATTTTTATTTTTGTTTATCAAAAATATACATCACTATCAGTTTTTTATCTATTGTTTAGATTATTATATTTTTTAGTCAGATTTATTTATGTAATCGTGTTATTTTTTAAATTTATAATGTTTTTAATAATTTTTAAAATCTATTGATTTTTTATTTATTTTTTTTAATATAAAATTTTATTTTATTTTTATTTAAATATATTTATATTTTTTTTTAATTATTTTTAAATTATTTTTATTTATTTTATTTTTTTACTATTAATATATATATTATTTATAAACATATTTTATTATTTTTTTAATCAATATTTTAATTTTTATTTAGTAATATTATTTCATTATATATTTATATTAAATGTTTTTATTTTTATTATTGATTTTTTTTAGATTTTTTTTTTTTATTTTTATTTTAATTTATTGTTTAATTTTTGATTATTTTCAGTTTATTTTTTTTTTTAATTTATCATAATTCAAAATTTTCTTAATGTTTTTATTCTCTCCCAAATTGTTTATTTTATCTAATTATTTAAAATATTTTTATTTTATCTATTAAATTATTATATAAAACATTTATTATATTATTCAAATTAATATTAATCTTCTGTGAGATTTTTTTTACTTAAATAATTTTTTTTTTATATGGTATTTATTTTTTATATTATCATTTACATTTAATAAAAATTATTTAATTTTTAAATTTTATATTTATTCATATATTTTTTATTTTATATCAAAAATGATTAGAGTTGATTATTTTAAATTTTTATTTATTTATTTATTGTTGCTATCGAGATATATCTGTTTATATTTTTATTTTATATATTTTTAATTTATTTTAAATTTATTAATAATTATATATAATTTATTTTTATACTTATATATATTTTTTTTATTATCTAGTAATTTTTGTGTTGATTACATTTTTATTTACTTTTAAATTTTTATTTATAACTTGTGTTTTATTTTTTTATTTACATATTTTATATGTTGTATAATTTATATAATATTATTTAGTTAATTCTTAATTTTTCTTCTTAATTAAGATAATAAAAGGAAAAGATTATCAATTTTATTTTTTAAATTCATTATTAAATTACATATTTTATTTTAAATATTATTTTTAGATTTTTATTATATATTTTCAATATCTTTTTTATATTTTATTTTTATTTTATTATGAATTCAGTAAAGTTTTATTTATCCTTTAAATAAATTATAAATTTACCTTTAAAGTTTTTGATTTTTGATTATTAAAATTTTAAATATTAATTAAATTTTATTTTTTATTAACCTTATTAATTTATTATTAATAAATTTAATTTATATTTAATTTTTTTTTATTATATTAAGAATTTTATATAATTATTATTTTAATTTTTATATATACTATTTATTTTTTAAATTACTATTAATGATTTTTAGAAATATTTTAATTAATTTAAAATATTTTCATTTATTTTCAGACAAATAGATATATTAAAGTTTATTTTATATTTTTATATTATTTATTAGTTCAAGTTATTGTTGCATCAAACTTCAACGTAATAATGAATGTTTGTCCGACTTTAAAACTTTGTCTCTATTTAAATAAATTTAATTTATTTAAATAATTTAATTCTATATATAATAAATAATATTTAATTATTATTATATTTAAGGTAAATTTTATTAATATTTTTTTATATTTACGTTAATTTTTCTTAAATTTTCATTTGTTTATTTATTTTTAGTTAATTTATTTAAATATTATTAATTTTATTTAATTATGTTATAATTTATTATTTTTAATTATAAATTTAAAATTTATGATTTTTTTATCAATTTTTTATTATAAAATTATTATTAATAATTCTATATTTTTCTTTCAAATTATTGAGTAATGTATAAAATTAGATTATATAATTAGATTTTTTTTATAATTTTATTTAATATTAATATTATTCAATATATTTATATATTTATAAAATATATTATATATTTTTTTTTTTTTAATTTTTTTTTATTAATTTTATTTTATTTAATTATTTATATTAATTTAATTAAATATTTTAATTTTATATATTAATATATTTTATTTTTTTATATTAATTCATTTATATTATTGAAAATTTATATTAAGATAATTTTTTGTAATTTAATATTTATAAAGATTAACGTTAAATTACAAATTATTTAATATTTTAATAAATTGTTATTAATTTATTAAAAATTATATATATTTTATTTATAAAAGGTATTAAATATTTTTTCTTTATACTATTATAAATATATTATTTATATTATATTTACATTTTGTCTTCATGTTAATATTATATTTTTTATTTATTTCATGTTTTTTATATTTAATTTTTATATATCTTTAAAATATTTTTATAAAGATTATTTAATTTATTTTTTTTTTTAATTATTTTAAATTATATTTCATTATTTAATTTTTTTTTATTTTTATCTAAGTATTTTATAAATAAAATTTTGAAATTTATAATAAATTTATTAGAAATATTTAGTAAAATATTTTATTGTATTTTAATTATTATTTATATAATTTAATGCTTTGGCAATCTAAATTAGAGAATTAATTTATTTTTATGTAATGAATATTATAATTCTTTTTTTTTAATTTTTTTTTAATTTTATTATTATTATTTTTTACTTTATTTATTTTATAATTAAGATAAAATTTATATAGTAATCTTATATTCATAATTTTTTATATTTATTATTTATTAATTTTAAAAATTTTTTTAAAATTAATATGTATTAATTATTATTTTATATCAATATATTTATTTATTTTTATATTTTAAATTATTATTCAATATATCATTGAATTCTAATATTATATTAAATTAACGGTATTTATAATTTTTTATTATTATTTATTTATCATATTTTTTTTTCATATTATATTATATTTTTTTATTATATTAATTTTTAATTTATTCATTTTTATTATTAATTAATAATTGAAATATAATTTAAACTTTATATTTATTATAATTTTATTTAATTTGTTTTTTGTTGATTAATTTATAATTTTTATTTTTATTATAGTGGTTAATATAATTTTTATTAATTTTATTTATATTTTAAATATTTATTTTATTTTTTATATTAATTTTTATTCATTTTATATATTTTATATTAATTTTTAATTTTTTAATTTATATTTTTCTATTATTAATTTTTTATAATAATTTTTATTATTTTTATTAAATAATTATAAAACTAATTTCTATTAAATTATAATAAAATTAATTTTTTTTTTTTATTTTATTTATTTTTAAATTATATATTATTTATTTATTATTAAATTTTATTTATTTATTTTTTTAAAATTTGTTT
>JABUQX010115631.1:5000-7500 GCA_015478945.1 Trachelipus rathkii | reverse complement strand
TAGAATAAATAAAAGTATGTTTTGAGATGTCTTGGTCATGTGGAAAGGATGAATTGAGAGTCGCGTTGGTAAGCGAATGATATAATAAAGAAATAATCAACAATAAAAAAATTAAATGTATAAATCTAAATTAAACAAAATAAATACATTTAAAAGAATAAGAATAGATAAAATCGACCCAGGGGGATAGACGAAAAATAAAGCAAAGAACGAGAAGTTCAAGGACAGAGAAAGGTAATATTTTGGCAGGAGATTATGAGTTTAAAGAAATGGCTGAAGAAAAAGTATCACATTTTGTAAATGTGATTTGTTGAGGTGGGGGGCCCTCAATGATGGGGCCCACCGCCACAGTAAAGTGATTATCTTAACACACAAGGTACCCAAGTAATTGAGTTCCTCAGTCCTTAAGGGTCCTGTGAATATTTTTCTATTTATTATTTTTTAAGGTTTTATTTTTTATTATATAGTTAATTAAGGTCGGATTTATTCTTATGGGGTTTTTATTGTGTATTATGATATCGTAATTTATATATTATTTAATATTCTTATTCTTTATTATTTAATTATTATTGAATTAATCTTAATGAGAGCATATATCTATGAATTTTTATATTTATTTTTATTTATTATAATTTATTTTATAATAAATAATAATAATAATATATAATAATAATAATAATTCAATAATTAATAAGTATAATAATAACTACAAAGACACTAATACCTTTTAACAGATCAATAATAGTTAAATAAAATTAATAAATTTAAGAATATACAAAATTATTATTTTAATTATTTTAATAATTATTTAATATTATTATATTTTTCATATTATTAATAATTAATTATTTATTTTATAATTTGTTTATTTATTAATTTCTGAACTCGAGCTACATTTATTTTGGAGTCTTTCTTTATTTGAATACTTTAATGTTCAATAATTCTATATTAGACATTTGAATTTATATTTCTAACTTTTTTTCTATATTTTCAGAATCCCCCTCCATTATATCTTCTACTTGAAGACAAATTTAACCAGACTACTAAGTCAATGTCCAAGTCTTTGATATTACGAAAATAAATAAAAAAATTGAGTTATATCCCTTGAAAAAAATTTAATAATAAGAAATTTATAGAATTAATAATTATTGAATAAATTTGCAGGGTAAAAATAATATGATCAAATAAAATGAATTTAATTGTGAATAATTTAATATAGATTTAATTTACTTTTATTTTAATAAAGTAATATTAAAATGATTTTATATTATTAATAAATTAAAAATATTTATTTTATTATTATTATATGAAAATTTATGAATAAATTGACTTCAGTGTGTGGATAAGTGAATAAGATTCTTGAGAACTCTCTTCATCATACCTTGCCAGATGTTTAATACTATCAAATGTATTCATAAATGTTCATAAAGTTTTATTATATTTAAAAAATCTCAATGTCTTTTAAAAATGGTTCATCAGTATTATGTTATGTTAGATATAATTACTAAACCTAATAAATAATAGTGCCGCAATTAAAAAATTACGTATATTCGTTTAAAAACATTTATATTAAATTTGCTGATTAAAGTTCTTAAATTTAAGTATATTTCATTTATATAATTAATTCATCAATATAGTCTAAAAAAAAAAAAAAAGGATTTAATAATCAGAATAGAAAGAAAAAGGGTTAAAAATAAATTATAAGAAATATTTGAGACAATTATAGATAAATCTTATTTAAAATGAAAAACACTTAGAATCTAACAACAATATAAAATAAGGTTAATTAAATAATTAATAGTAATAGGTTTTTAGGAGTACGTGAATACTAAATTGATTAATTTTAAACCTATTGTGTGAAATAGGAATAACATTTCCTATCCATGTTGGAAAAGATAATACCTTGAATTCTATAAAATAAGTGTAATAAAACATAGAACAAAAAACATATAATTCTAATTAAGTGATATAAATAAGTATGGTAAATATGAATTGAATTTATCATGGATTAAAGCAATATGAGCAACAAGATTAAAACATTATAATATAACTTAAAATAATTATTATCACACCACATATGTAGTTGATAACATCATACATTCACCAGATAATCATCTAGAAATATATAATTAAATTATACTTTTGTTAAAATTATTAAAATTATTAATATTTATTATTATATTATAAAATTATTATTATTATTATTATTCGGTACTATTTATTATTATATTATATATTATTATTATTTATTATTATTATTATTATTAATATTATTATTATTATTATTATATTATTATTATTATCTATTATTATTAATGTTTGGTATTTATATTCTTTTTCATTTAAATTATTATTTTATTATTATTATCATTATCCGATTGATGATTGATTCGTATTCTTTTTTTAATTATTATAATTTATTATTATTATTATATAAGTAGAACGATTAACTATTATTATTATCTTTTTATTTTATATTATGTTTATTAGTATTTTTTAT
>JABUQX010115630.1:0-12936 GCA_015478945.1 Trachelipus rathkii | reverse complement strand
CATTACTAACAAAAAACAAAAAAGTAAGAAGAAACAAATGTCTACATATTATAAGAGAACCCTGATTACACGAACACCTACAATGAACCACCCACTTGGAGAAAACCAAAGCGAAGGACAACGAATTAGGGGGCTATAACCCTCTGAACACTACATAGCATAGAGCCATCCTCTCTGCCCTCAAAACTGAAATGGCCTTCTATTCGGTCTGGATGGAGGAGACACCCCAAAATTTAACGGTAATTTTTTTTTTTGGTTCTGCGAATCTTCGATTAATTGAGCAGCTAATTTTAGCGTTTCTTGCTTAGCGATTACATAAGTAATAAATAAAAAAAATAAAATAATTAATTTTTTATACAAAAAAAATCATGGGATACACTAATAATAAAAATAAATGCAATATAATCATAAAATAAATAATAATACACTAATAATAATAATAATAATAAATGTTCTATTTTATCGTATTATTCATTATTATTATTATTATTATATATATTATTATATTATTATTTATTATTAAATTATTATCAGTTGTTAGTTGTTGTTGGTTGTTTGTTGTTCGTTGTTGTATTTTTGAAATTATTTTATTATTATTTATTCACTTATTGATTTATTAATTATTATATTTATTATTATTCACTATTATTAGCTAATTAATTATCTTTTTTCCTGTTTTGTTTTCGTGAACGTAAGCAGCTGATTGAACGTATATTTAAAACAATCTTCAAAGTAGCTAATTCAATAATGTATTCTATCATATGAAGTGTATTATTCCGAAGAATCGAGGTCGAAACGAAGACACATGGTTATGTAATAAAAAAGGGAAAAAAAGAATTTCGATTTTCGATTCTAATATATCAAGAATCTAGCTTCAGTATATAAGTTATACAATACTAATCATGAGATAAAGGCATCAGTGTCTAACGTATCGGAGAGTAACTATCGAATATAATATATCATATATATAAGACCTATATATATAAGATATATATAATATAATATATATATATATATATAAATAACTATATATAGTAATATATATATATAGTATACGGCGGAATTGTTGCAGGGTTATTCTCTTATTTCTACGAAAAAGCGACTTTCATTAAAAATGAAATGTGCTCTTAACCCTCCTTTGTTCTCCTACTGACAAAATTCCTCTGGCCTCAAGCCAAAAAGCCCAGAAACAAAACATCTCAAAACAACTGCTTTTCTTTTTAAAATCCCTGCCTTTCCTCCAGTAGGTATATTCGTCTTTGTTGCTAATACTCCAACGGTGAAAAGGCTATCTCTTTAGTATACATCTCTTTCCTTATTTAATTCAACTCTGGAGGCTACTCTTGCAATCTTCTTCCTCCTCCTTCGTCTCAGATGTCCCATGTTCTTTACCTGTGATTAGATTGATCGAGTGCGTGGCCCTCCTGAAATCTATGAAAGTTTGGGGAAGGCGAGCGGCCCAAATATCGATGCATATCCCCGGATGCATTTCTCCCCGAGTTTTGGGGGAGAAATTGTGCTTCTGAGCTGGCACCACCTCTCCTTCAACTATGTTTTCTGTCTCAATACTTGCACTTTCATTTCCCTTAGATGTAGAAGCCAGCGCCATATGTCCAGTCCAACCTATCAGAAGAAATGGTAGGCGCGTTCTGATCCTTCTAACTATCGTCCTAGCTCTCCATGTCGTTGCTGTGTGAGGTATACTGAATCTAAAGATCTTTGAACCCTGGTGAATCTCATTTCTTAGAATCACCTGGAATCTCAGTTCTCTTGTTTCCGATCGCCAGTAGCACTGGCATGGTTTGGCGCCAATCGTGGGAGGTCTACGATGGATATACTTTCCTATCAAACTGATTTATGAATTTCCTCCCTTAGAGACTATGGGGAGACATGTGTAACGGAATTTGATATATCTAAGGCATTTGACCGGGTATGACTCGTGTCAATACTTTCCAAGCTCCCTTCCTCTGGGTTCTTCCTTCTCTTTCCTTTCTTTCAAATTACTCAATATCAGCTGTTGTTGATGGGGCGACTTCTTTCTTCCATGTCAATAGGGTGTAATCCTTGGCGGGGTTCCGTCTGCTTCTCGATCCTCTGTTCCTGCGTTTTCATTAAGTAAAAGAAAAGTCTCAACCTACTCATCTAACTCAATCTATTCATGACAACCCTCCATTCTTCTACTCATTTCTCTACTCGCTCTTTTGCTTTTAGAATTTTCTCTCATCTTATTTTTTCCGATTCTATTCTCGCCAATTTGGATAGAAAGAATTTCTCGGTGGGGACGTCTCAGTCTTGTCAAATTCAATTCTTTTAAAACCTAATTTCTGCAAATCTCCCTCTATAAGGCACCTTCCAACTGTTCCTACTCTTTCGATGGTTCTTTCGACGGTTCTGTCGTCTCGGTTGTTAACATAAACAAAAATGATCTTGGAAAACCTTACATTTACAATGGTTGTCTAGGAAGCGACCTCAAATGAAGCAGTAGAATGCTACTTTATCAAAGAAAGAAACACAACTGGTACCGCGTATACAAAGAGGTCTTCATCTCCCGTGAAGGGAGTACTACTCTCATATCTGTGGGGGCTCTGGTTTCACTCGGGTAAGGCCTACGTCTGTGCTCATCTTTGAAATTTTCGTCAGATTACGACACCTTTAATATTTTAACACCACCCCCCTCCTTGAATTAAGCTCTGCTTGTGAATAGTGGGTTATAGCAAACTGTAAAAAATTATAATATAATATATATTAGTGTATAGTGTATATAATATAATATATATAATTATATATATAATAATATAGTTATAGCGCACAGCTACATAAAAATAAATATTAATCCTATATAATATATATATATATATATATATATATATATATAGTGGTGGGCATCAGTCCGTTACTCCGTTACTAGCAGTTACTTTTTTTTTTTGTTAACGGACTCGTTTTGATTTTCGATTTAATTGTACGGACTAAAAATGCTAATAATAATAATAATAATAATAATAATATGATAATAATAATAATAATAATAATAATAATAATAATAATAATAATAATAATAATAATAATAATAATAATAATAATAATAATAATTATTATTCATATAGTCTTTTATATCCCAAAGCTAGATTCTTATCAAGTTGGGGGATATAAATTAAAGCAACAATAAAGCAAATCAAAACGACATAAAACTTATTAGCACATAAGGAGTGTCAAGGTTCAGAGAAACGTGGGCGCAGACGAGCGTCTTGAAGAGGAGAAAGTATAAAAATTTATATACTCGAAATACAACTGCTGAAATTTCCAAAATATATAGTTACGATGTAACGGAGTAACTGTAGCTCGTTACTTCTTGCCACAAAAGAAAACGGAATAACCTGTAACGGAATTACTTTTTCGAGTAACGGAGGAACTGAGCAACGAAGTTACTTTTTTCACAGTAACGATGCCCAGCACTAATAATATATATAGTATAGTATATTATATATAATACTAGCAATATATATAATAATATATATATATATAATATATATATATAGATATATATATAAATATATATAATATATATATTATATATATATAGAAATTATATATATAATATATTATACTCATCTATATAATGTATATAATTTATATATATTAATATATATAAATATAGAATTTAAATTACTTTAATAATTTTCTATTTAATGCATAAAATTTAATTGACTAGGCAATATTTCCAAAGTAGTTCGTCAGCTGTATTGAAATGACCTGGCGCAGAATAATATTTTTGCAAAAACGAATTATGATGAGTAGTGTTCAACCAAGCACTAGTCATTAGTATTCTGAAGTTTTGACCTGAATTAGAGTTTATTTTATACGTTGATTATTAGTTATTATTATTATAGATATATATATATATATATATATAATATACTATATATTATATAATATATATTATATATATATATATATATATATATATATATTATTATATATATATTATATATATATATATATAATATATAATATATATATATATAATTAGTAGTTAGTGTTGTATAGTATGGTCCTTATGTTAGAATGTTTTTTTTTTTAAGATTTGTTATTAATATATGTGCTTATTATTATGATAATGATAATAAATTGATGCTGATGAGCAGGATCGTGTAATGAATTTTAATGTCACAAAAAAGTAATTTAATAGATATGCGTACTTTTTTGGGCGGCATTCGTACGTTTTTAGCGCCCGGAAGGCAGCGAAGGACGTCTTGGATATTTATGTTTGCTTTAGTGCAAAAATATTACCCGAAAACAAGAGAAAACTTATACGCAAGTAGAGTCCATGTTTAGGTTAGTGTTAAGTGTGAAGACTATACAAAGGGATACCTGGCCAGTAACTAGAAAGTACACTACTACACTAAAACAATTGGCATTTTTGAAATCAGTGGACAATTTTAGTCGAAGGAATTCATGTTTTTTTGGGGGATTTTGGTAGTACGGAGCGCTTATTTGGGGGCTGGAGCCAGTTGAGGACAGAATGGAAGGATGATTGTCCACCCGTTGTCACAGTAACCCAGATGTAGGGCTGACAGACCACCAGCACCTTATATCTATGCAGTTTCACCTAGAGGATCGTTAAATTTAAAAAATATATCAAAAAAACCTGAATCGCGCAAAAGGAGACAATGTTAAAAAAACACTTATTTGCAACATTAATAGTAATTACCTTTTAACATGAAGAAAAACAATTCGCAACTTTTGGCTACAAAGACGGAAATTGTAATTTTCATAATCGAACTATACTAGTTTACTGTATTAATTTTACATTAGTAAAAATATGAAAATCTTATTTTAAGCCTTTTTAATTTATTTTTTACCATTTTCCAAACTAAAATTCTTTGCTGATAGTAAAAATGTCATTTTGTTTATAGATGTAGGATTTTAAAGTTCTCTAGTACATGCAGATATCTTTGGTAAAGTTAACCGGCTTAAAGTTTTACTGCCTTTCTCGATCCATAAAAGGTATAGGTTTACGGTTTACCACCTCTAGTAGTCAGTTAGGGATGTTTTGTTAGTATACACAATTGTATAAATGAAAAGAAAAGAAAAAGATACGAGTATTTATTATTTTAAAACTTTATTTTCCCCCAT
The DNA here is from genome assembly GCA_015478945.1 of Trachelipus rathkii. Classification (NCBI taxonomy): domain Eukaryota; kingdom Metazoa; phylum Arthropoda; class Malacostraca; order Isopoda; family Trachelipodidae; genus Trachelipus; species Trachelipus rathkii. Next base: position 7,803 of record JABUQX010115630.1, on the reverse strand, counting down.
ACCTTAAACTCTTTCACGTCTTAGCACTAAAATCGTTTTCTTTCTCATGCAAAAAAAAAAAAAAAACCGGTTGTTTTTTTTTTTGGACAAAAATTTTAGGTAGTAAATGTCTGGTCGTACACAAATGGAACGAAATTTCGTATCATTTTGACAAGCCAAAACGTAATTATGATTGCTGAGTATTCAAATAATTCAAACAATATATGTAAAAAAAGTTAAACATATTTATCTGAACCATGAAACTCAGTAAGCTAAACATATATATATAATATATATGATATATATTATAATATATATAAATTATTTTTAACTAGATATTATATATTATAATATATATATTTATATATTATGATATATATATATATAATATATATATATATAATATACCGAATATATAGTATCATATAGTAATTAGATAGTAGGCGTGAGTGCATCTATAAATAAGTAGTACTATAGATAATATGTATTATATATCTATTAGATTAATATATATATAATATATAATATATATAGGTAGTATATATGTAGCTATAGGATTATATAGTATATGAGGGGTATATTATATATATCATAATTATATTAATACTATACCTATAATACCTATATAATACCTATATAGTGGTATAGTGATATTAATTATATATATATATATAATAATGCAGAGGTGATTGAAGTTTGGAAATTTTTTTCTCAAATATTTAATATTTTGATGTTATAAAAGTAAAATTTTAAAAGCATATATGATATATAAAGATTCCTGAAATTTCCCCAAACCCTACCCCTTCCCACGCCCCATACTTATTCCAACAGAGTTAAATAAAAAAATCTCATCCAATTTAAAGCCTACATTCCCCAAATAGACAGACGTCTTTTTAGAGTATGTAAGTCTAAAGGAGTTTAGTACATTTAAGATTGAGCATAGTGGTCAAGTCTGGGGGTAGGAGAACTGGCCAGAAAAAGGATGAGGATTTTGGAAGGAAGTTTCGCGAAAGCTTTCTTCAAAGGAGGGGGTGTGCGATTAGAGAGTTCAAATGAAAAAGCCTCCGTTTGGAAGCAGACTTGATTAATTCGATGTTATCCTTTCAAGAAAGATCGCCGTGAAGGAAGGAACACCAATGATTTTAAGGACGGAAGATGATCTGGTGAGTTGTGAATTTTCGAAGATGCTTTATGTTATGCCAGTTATACAGAAGATTACGTTGGGTGAGAAACTGTAGGGTTGGTTGAGCACCGGATTTTTGCTTACCGCACCGGGAGGTCATGCACCAGCACCGCACCACATAGCACCGAGAGCAACAATAGCGACCGAGAACCGCACCGCACCGCGCACCGCACCGCACCCGGTACGTCGGCCAACCCTAGTCGAAAAGTAAAGATGGAGGAGAGGTTTCGAGTATTGTAAACCATAGATTAGTAGTAGTTGCTATAAGGCCACCCTGTGGATTGGCAGTTGGTTCGGAACCATTTCAAAATGAATAGGAATAAATGAAATGTGGAATTAAAAGGGTGGTGGAATTATCTGCTAAAAGTGGATAGATGATAAAGTAACAAAGTAACAAAAGTAATATAAAGTAACAAAGAAAGGTTATATTTAATGAAAAGTAGAAAAAAAAGAAAGAGTTGGGGATAGCACAGAACACATTGAGTAAAACACCAACTATGTTGTGATGAATAGTGTGCCGTGGTATCATTAGCTGATCGTAACCGAAGAATAGTGCAAGAGTAAAAGGAGTGAGGATACGAAGTGGAAAGAAACAATTTAGAATTGATTGCTATGCACACAAACGCACACACACACACACACGCGCGCGCACACGCACACGCACACACCTACACACACACACACAGGCACATAGGTGTCACAGGGTTTCTAAATACTATATAGATGCGAGCTAGTTAAAATATAATCTATATATAACATAATATATATCTATAATAGCTATAAATAATGATGGTGTATATAGTTATATATAGCATAAAACTATCCAAGGCTCATTAATATATAGTACCTACCTTATATATACTTTTCCACTTTCCAAGATATCATCTATCCCTTTTCCTATTATATATATTATATATACACGCTGTGTTTTATGTAAAAGAATGCATATCCTCTCGTATATAATTTGCATTTAAAAGCCTATGGTAATTTAATTGCTTTATATTTTAAATAATTCACTTGAGTTGTGTTTTTTATTTAAATAAAAATTCCTTTTATCTTTTCTTACTGTCTTATCTTGTGATTTATGTCACTTTTTTTTCATTCTTTCGGGCGATACAGATTAAAATTTTTTGGATATTTGAGGATGGTCTTATTTCACATTACTCTGGATAGACTTTTTTGTTTGTTTAGAATATTGTAATTCTTTCTTAATCATCATCTGCCTCCTCCACCGCTCTACCACGGCTCACCACAGATTCGTGGTGAGGGTGGGCAAACGTGCACCGAAACCGAAATAGTTAAATAGAAGAATGTGACCTAAGCCAACCCCTCCCCCCACCTTCATACACCCTTCTCATTTCCTAAAACGAGGGCCCATCGCAGTGAAAAATCCACTATAGATTTTCACTTGCCCCTAGAGAACCCCACTATTGTCATTGTCAGGGTTCATCCCCTAATTCTAGTAATTAAAGGGAGGTCAAATCTCTTAATATCTTTAATATTTATAATTGTAATTCTAATGTTATAATTATAATGAATAGATACTAATATATTGGTTTACTGTTCTTAATGTCTATAGTTATAGTTACGAGATCAAATAGATGCCGTTTATTTCTTATCAAATATGATGAGTATAATATTAGGTTTAGCGATAATTGTAAGGTATAAATAGATGTCTTGATACTTACTATGTGATGGCACAATGCTAAAATAATTTCCGATTGAAAAATTCCAAAATTACCGATGACAATTCCGATGCCGATTAAAAAAAAATGGCCGATTCTTAATATATCAAAGTAATTAAAATAATTTTCCGAATCCGATTCTGCTTCTAACACAAATAACTTTTCATATTCGATGCCGATTCCAAAAATATTGTCGATTTCTTTCCGATTCTAGTGCCGATTTCGTATACGATACATCGTCCCTCCACTAATAATAATTCACAGCAGTTGAGTAATTTAAAAATGGGTCTTATGGAAGCTGTAAATAAGGCACATTTTTCTGTGTTTCTAATGTGTTGGTTATAAAACTTATCATTAACCGTTTAATTAATGTTCCTGATCTGACATCGATATATTAGATTAAATGTTTTCTAATCCTTAATAATATATATATATATATATATAATTTATAATATATATATATGATAACGATAATATATATTAATAATATATATATATATATATATATATATATTATTATATAATATAATAGAATTATATATATATAATAATATAAGTAAGCTGAAAGTATAATAGTAAGTATATATATGATGATAACAGATAAGTGGTGCCTACTAGTATTTATGTATTAGGGTTGGCGAACTCATTGGGGTTGTGTGGTGTGGTACGCTCATTTTGGTGCTGTGCGGTGCGATACGTCTCACAACTCCAGTGTGCCTGTGTTGTGCGCATTGAAATATAGATGTGCTGTGCTGTGCTGTGCGAAATAAATGACTTATGGTCGTGCCGTGCGGAAAATTCTGGTGCTCGACCAACCTTAGTATATACAGTATTTTAACCCAAAAAGCATATCTTCTGTGATGATGATTATGATGATGATGATGATGATGATGATAATCATTTTGATGATGATGATGATAATGATGACGATGATAATGATGACGATGATGATGATGATTTTGATGATGACGGTGATGATAATTTTGATGATGATGATGATAATGATGACGATGATGATGATGATTTTGATGATGACGGTGATGATAATTTTGATGATGATGATGATGATGATTTTGATGATCTCTTGGAGGCCCAAATGAGACATGGAGACTCCTACATCCTGATTGAAAGTAACTCAACTCCCAAGAGGAAAATTATCAAGATCTTGGAAATATAGCTTTTTTTTCAATTATTTTAATTTAGTCATCTATTTCAATTTTAAATTTTCACTTAAATTTACTAATTTTACACTCTGTTTTATAAAAAATGGATATAAAACAATGTACTTTGCTAATATTTAAATTTTTATCATAAACCTTGTTTTATTCTTATTTTTTTTATGGGGTATCCTAATACCCTTGTTCAGTGTTTCAGTGTTTTTCAATCATAAAATAAGTTCATTGTTTAAGGGTTAATATAATTTTTTTCCCTTCGCTTACACACGAACTTTTCAGCGCACTTTAATGTATTATTTTACCAACAAGCGATGGAAAATATTTCGCGTATGGCAAACCAAGCCCGAAATAGCGAATAATCACCAAAAAAATGACCCATTCACACCCGCGTTGTTTTTATTATTCATCTTAAAACATTCATTAAAAAGTTAGGCGAAACATCGCAAAACCTTCACCAAACCCTATTTTTATGGCCTGTATTCTTAATTGATTGCCGATATTACACTCCATTTTCGGCTTTCATCCTTTCATTGATTTTCTCTTAGTTGTCACCTGCAGATAACGTGTTTTATCCTTGTTTGTGAAGTGTTTTATCCTTGTTTGGTGAACTTGTTCAAATCGTATTTTCGAAGCAAGTTTAGGACTACAAACTTTCCTACATGTTATCTCATTACCTTCATAATACAAAGGAAATGTAATACAAGTATGGTGGCATTCCCTTATAATTGAATTATTATATATATTCGTTGCTTTGCAAGGGAAACGATATTGTAGATTTATTTTTATTCGTTGGTATATATAATATATATATATATATATAGATATATATATGATATATTATATATATATAAATATATATTATATATATATATATATTATATATATATAATATATTATATATTATACCTATATATATATAACTATAGATAGTATTATATATATATATATTATACTATATATTATATATATATAGTATATTAGTGACTGACGTTTAATCGTCATCTTCAAATTTTCTGCGTATTATTTTTTGCCGATTTAAGTGAGGACAATATTACACAGAAACTCGAGAAGATTATTTCTTGCATACATAATTTAAGCAGCTCTAAATTTAAAGTACTGAAGAATTTTTATGTCTGTCCATGTTCTCACATAGTAAAAAATGTTTCAAAATTAATGTTTTAAATACTAATATATTATTAAAATTACATAAAATATTAAGGTTGAATATAAGGAGCATGAATATTTTATATAAAATTATTATATTAATTATGAGAATTATTGATTTTGATTATTATATATATATTTTTTTATTATTATTATTATTATTATTATTATTATTATTATTATTACGATTATTTTTCAAATTCTTGAAAAACCTTGTAACATTTTCGTTAAGTTTCTTCAGACCATTCTTGAATAAAACAAAATAATGGCCTTCTGAAATGGAAATGATCCAAGCTTTCGTATATTTTTCTTGGGTATTTTTAAGGATTTGATTATGATTATTAATTTTTATTATTGTCCCTTAGCCCTTTTCAGCACTAGGTTTTTATAGCTTTTGCTGAATAATTTCATTTGGTTTTGAAAACTAATTTTATAGGGAGAAAAAATAGCTTTAATCATTTCAATGGTACTGTATATTTATTTGTATAACATTGTGTAAAGTAAGTCAATATTTCAAACTGTTGATGTATGATGTTCTTTTTATTCTTTGGAGATTAAAACTATCTATGTTATTAAGACGGAATACTAACAACACCTGCACTGCCAGTCAAGTAAAAGAAAAATCCAGACAGTTGGAGAATATAATGGTTGTCCGACGTGGGAAAATGCAAATGAGTACACACTCACCTTCCCGTACACAAAAATAATAAGCATTGGTCGCTGAATATTCAATTGCAATGCTACAGGAGACTCTACGGAATAAAACACTCACAGAACAACATAACAAAAATATATTTTATGAATAAATTTAAATTGTGGTTATAAAGAATATTCCTTCTGTATATTTATGATTTTAAAAATGCAACATTTTGTATGTATCAATGTAGTGAAAAATATAGGTATTAGTTAATTAATATTCTATTAGCAATTTAACCTCTGTACTCAGTACAATGTATATTTCTTTCTTCCTTTCGGTATCTTTATCTTTAACCCCAGATTGGAGGTGAGGTGCGCATCTTGAGCCTTAAACAGAAGAGTTAAGTAGATGAATATTTAATTCGAAAGGAAAGCCCCTTATACCCTTAAATTCGAGCCTATCCCAGCCAAAAAACCACGTTAAGGTTTCACAACACCACCTTAGACCCCCACTGTGGTATCTCTTATCTGCATTTATTTTCAAACTCCTCCTATTACACACCCTGCCAAACCCTCTACCAATTTTCTTAAACTCTCTTCAGATTCGCCACTTAAAACTAATTCATCAGTGTACAATAATTAGGCACCCTCCACTCTCTTCCATTCTCCATCAGTTTAGCACATGTCTTGCCACTCCTATTATAATTTATTAGAGAATAACAACATTATGGTTGAACAAATCCTTTTTAATGAATCAGTTGAGAGTCCTAGTAAGAGAATCGTTGTTTACTAATAGTTTACTGATTACTTGAATGTTAGAATATTCCCACACAACCTTCAATTATATCTTGAGAATGTGTGAACAATGAGCTTAACCCTTGAACTAGAACCAGATTGGAAATAATGACTAATACATCCTACTTCAGACTTCACAATTTGTTCCTAGCAATCAGCTGGAAATCTTCTACTTACATCTGTTGAGTAATAAGTATTCTTCATCAGTCCTCTATTAAGCTATGAATATGATTAAATAAAATAGAAAACAAAAGGGGGACACTTATCAAAAGACTTCACCCTTTGAACGGGTAACTGAAGCAATTTGAAGTAATTGGATTATACTTAAGAATAATACTTTTCACAAAATATTAGCCATTTCTTTAACCTGTGTTTAATTAGTTGATTCTTCTGAATGGAAGAGATGGGTCATAAGCGTTCAGCAAAAGATACTTCATCAGGTTGTGGGGTACTTAATGTGCAATGAAACCTGAAATATAAAAAAAATTACTTGATAGAAGCCCGCTATTTCACAATGTTGTAAAATTAAACAACCATAAAATTGACTTTGGTATACCAAGGGTGTATACATTTAATAAGTGTATTAATCTAATCATAATACATAACCCTATTAAGTTTGTATTTTTAAATAGACTAATTTCTCCTTTTTGAATTTAATCATGTGTCTGATTTGAAACATCTAAGAACCCTTAAATGCATTCGTGTTTCTGACTTCTACGACTTGCGGATGTGGATACAGATGTATAATCTATGACTCATTGCGGATTTATAAGCTACGACTCGCGGTTCTTTGTCTTTCCATTATTAAGAGAATGTACATGGTGGTTTGAACCCCCTTTTACTAGTTATTGGAAAAACCCCCTTTTTTTCTAGTTATTGTAAGCCCCTTCTTTCTAGTTAAATTTATTTAATATTTTAATCGTTAATTTAATTATTATTTTATAATATAATATTATTAATAGTTAAAGTATCATTTAATTTAGTTACTAAATTTAGTTAAGATAATTATTATTATTATTATTATTATTATTATTATTATTATTATTATTATTTGTCCTACCCACAGACTCCTCACAGATTGGGGGTGGAAAGCTCAACCCTGCACCACATAGAACGTTAAAGAGGTTAAATGAAAAATATGAGCGAAAACGGTTAAACACCCAACGATCTCGAACGAAGGCATCAA
>JABUQX010115628.1:27500-30000 GCA_015478945.1 Trachelipus rathkii | reverse complement strand
GTGTATCATCATCTTCATTCCTTAATTCAATTATCTTCTGGACCTCTGCTTTCCTTTCTTCTTGGTCTTCCGAGCATAAAAGTGTCTGAAGCACCATTTCACTAAATTCGAACCACGATGAACGTTTGATTGTTGGCAAAACAATATCTGCTACTGCCTTCTTTTGAGATTTTAGGAGCTTCAATTGATAAAGAATGTGGCGAGGTTCTTCCACCTTAGAGAATATCGATTTCATTGTAAATCAGCAGGGATAGTAAACGCCAACAATGTGTTTCACAATCAGTTGTAACGTCTTCAAGTTGTTGCATTTAAGGCCATGTTTTGAAACCAATATGTGACAAATCCTATTTGCAGTTGTTAACCATCGAGAGTGGCTTACAGGACCAATTTCTAATAATGCCAGATCAGCTGGAAGTACACCTGTCCTTATGACCTGAGTTTTCCTGTAACCATAAGCCTGATCTGTAAAGAGATCTTTGACAACAGTGTCACTGAATGGAACCAAAGGCTCTGGAAAGGATATTCTGACAATTGAGGGATTCATTTCTAGTTCTGTTGCAGTATCAAGTATGTTGCCAATTTTACCACTCCACTTGTTGTTAGACAAAGTTTTTTCATCCAACTATTTGATCAAGTGCCGCAAAGGTAGCTCATTAGTATGAAGAGCACAAACTTACCAGATGAGTTAACGATTCAGCTTTGCCTCAACCCAATGCATGACTCCTCATTCCCAACCGGTGTTAACATTCGTTGAGTAACCACCATTGCCTGCAAACTTTTATCAATTTTGTTTTTCTTTAAGAAATCCACAAGATGGTTAGCAATAACTTCAGCAGATTTCCTTTTCGCTAAGTCTTTCTCTGGAGTAAAATGACAAAGATACGCTCTACCTGGCTCAGTGCAAACAGTTTAATGCTCTTCTTTCCAATACTTGAAACTGATGACGAGTTATCTGCTTGTAACAGGAAACTTTAGTGAATTTGGTCCAATCAAAGAAGAACATTCAATATTGTCTATCCGGCATCGAGCAGAAATTTTGTCATCAAGTGTTTTCATGACTTTATTGTGATCAACCACAAGTCTCCTGTCTCCTTCAGTAATTAATCCAGCATCCAAAAATGCCAGCTGTGTAATTTCACTTAGTACGTAGACCGAACCATACCTAATACTTGCAATGCCAAAATTGCGCAATGTAATGTTATCTATACTGACTTGTGCTGAAGTGAGGTACATCAAAATCAAACACATGGAATTGCAAAGGATCTTCAGATCTTCATCTGTAAACATCAGTTGGCTCTTCATCTTCGTCGAAGAAAAGAACTTCATTTGTTTGTAATGTTAACTTTTCCTTCCTTTTCTGCTTATTTTCAGAAATTCTTCTTAATTCATCTTCTTGCCTCTTCTGCTTTTTAATTTGTCTTTTGTGCTCAGGTAGATCTGCTAATCCAATTTGATGCTGTACAACAGATCCAACCTTTTCTGACTATTAATAAACACTAGTTCTTTGACAGGAATCTTCATATCCTTAGAACAAGAGCAGGAGATGTGCACTTCATGTTTACAGTCAGCACCAGCTGTACATGGACCCTCAAATGAACATAGCTTAATCTCCCACTTTTCAAGTACTTTTGGATAAATATCCTTTGCAAAAGTGGCTGCTTGGTAATTTCTGACATTCTCTCCACTCTGCTCTCTTAGCAGAAGCCCATATCTTAGAACATCATGTAGAGTTGGGAGTTCAGAAGACAGCATTTCTCGACCAGTTCCAATGAAGTTACTCATGTGAGTGGAAGGTGCCAGTCTTGTCTTCCTTTTACTAGCCATGGTTCCGAATTTTCAGATTTTGCAAGTGGAAGAAACTATTCGTGCCTGGAAAAAGAACAAGAAAATGTCACTATTTGTTGATATTAATAAAAAAATTAATAAAAAACACTCAGCTGCAAATAAGTATTGCTAGTTTAAAACTTCTACGAGTGGCTATTAAATTATAGTATAATATAAGTATATTCTTAATCTTAGACCAGAAGTACAGACAGAAATAATGATAAGAAGGTACTTCTTTAGAGAAGACAGTTTGCTGCGAATTTTACATGAAACGTGAAAATATCATGAATTTGAAGTAGCTATTTACCAAGCAAACCAATGTAATTGCCAGTTCTTGTAAATATAATTGTGATCGTTAACCAAAAACACAACTTGGTGACCCCCCCCCCTCATTTAGTGAAAAAAGGAAGTCAAAAATTTGACACGCCACTAATATAATATATTATATATATTAGATATATATTATATATATATATATATAATAAATATATATATATATGGATCCGCTTTTTAATACTAAATTATAATCAGAGTTACTGAGGCCGTGGTTACAAAGTTACACGAGTTACAACTTTGCTACTTTAATAATCAAATTTGTATAAATAAGGTAGCTAAGGAATATTCTTCAGGTTTGTAAGATCATTTGGTGATATTCTTTTAATTTTACTAAAGGCAT
>JABUQX010115628.1:20000-22500 GCA_015478945.1 Trachelipus rathkii | reverse complement strand
AAAAAAAAAAAAAATCTATTTATTTAGAGTTTCTCTAACGAATCCAATAAAACTTAACCTAACCTAACCTAACCTAACCTAACCTAACCTAACCTAACTAACCTAACCTAACCTAAACCTACCTAAAACCTAACCAACCTAACACCTAACGCCTCGCGGCGGGCTGTGCAGGAAATTTTTTTGATGTTGTATTGACCATTTGACCTGTCCACCATTTTCCCTGTCGAACATTTGGGACAGTTCTCGAATTTTGTAAAAGACACCGGACAAGAACTCTTCGGCATATACTGTTAGCCTCATTCCTCTGGGTTCCTCTAACCAATATTTTTTTTTACCTCCGTATCTTGTTTTATACCTCTTCAAGTACTCCGCAGGAAAGACGTCTTCCTTCGGCGAAAAGACAATTATTATGGTACTTTGGTGCCTACCATTGTAAATTTTTCAGAAAACATGATATCTCTCTCTCTCTCTCTCTCTCTCTCTCTCTCTCTCTCTCTCTCTTCCTCTCTTTCTCTTTTCTCTCCCTCTCTCTCTCTCTCTCTCTCTCTCTCTCTCTCTCTCTCTCTCTCTGAGTTTAAAACTAAATGGAGTATGGTTCTGACTTTCTTACTGGTCCCGCTGCTTTTCATATCTGTACTATCTATAGTTTTCGAATTTATCCAAAATTACAACATTTGGAAACATCCTGATTTTCCTGAACTATTTTCAATAGCCAGTGAAGCTTTTTTAAGGAACGGTCGATTGATGATCTTACCCTTCACCATGACTCATGGTTCCTCGCAGTTCAGCATTTCGGTAAATATTTTACAAACGAGCTGGATGTATCGGAATCTTTTAGTAGAAACTTGGACAAAGTTTTGATTTCTAAATTAATTTCCTTCTTCGATATGCAATCTTCTATTTGTAATCTTATTTACAATTTCTTATCGGTTTCTACTACTGCAGCTAAAGTAGACGGCCACTACTCATTTTTTAAATTTATTAATAGTTCTCTTCCTCTAGTTTTCCTCATCCCTACCTATCTACTGTTTAATAATAAGCTTCCTTGTATAGCTTCATTGCCTATCGACTCTTATGCCTATGACTCTGTTTCACAACGTATTTCCCAATTTGAAAAGCAAATTAACCATCAACAAATTTCATTGCTATAAGAAATTAAAGCAGAAAATTTGGTTATCTTCAATGTTCAAACACCCAATCCCATTTTCTATATACTAGATGCATTCTTCCCCATAACTAACTATATCATCTTCACCGAAAACGCAAAACTTAAACCTTCAAGTGTAATCAATACTCGTATTTTCGACGGGGGGGGAGGGGGGTTGTGATCTTTTTATTTTTACAATTTTTAATTTTTTTTTTTTGAAGAATCACATTGTTTCTTTTACTAACCAAACAATCAACTAAGCGATGGGTCTTCTGAGGTGCCTTTGGAAATTCTTCACTCAAGCCGAAATTGACGGTTTTGTGTACCTGTATCGTCTGTCCCTGCATGAACTGCACGTCACATATCTGGAATAATTTCATTCACATTGCTTTATTTTGAAATGATGGAGTTTGGAGTTCAAGATATTTAGAACTTAACAGTTTTCCCATTCACCAGATTTTCTCCATTCTCTATCTAGCCGACAAACTGTCGATTTATTTTCCATGTATAATAGGTATTATAATGGATATTGCTGTTCAGAGTTCTTATGTTACATACGTCCCACCTTTAAGAGGAGGACTCTCTTTCCGTTTATATTTTCACAGTCTTATCATTTCTCTCTGCACAGTCTCAAATCCCAGACTTAATTGCTATGCCCTTTCTATACATACTCTACAGGTAAAATCTCAAACATTCTTTCTTCAATTATTTTACCTCATTATTCATGAGTTAAACCTTCTTTTAAGTGTCGAGTATTAGGCATGTCGATTTTTAACATCATTAATATATATATATATATATATATAATACTATATATATATATATAGTATACATATATTATATATATTATATATATATATATATATATATATATATATATATATATACTATATATATTATATATATATATATATATATATATATATATATATGATTCGGCTGTCATCGATTGTGGACGCGGTAAAACCAGAAAGGAGGCAAGAAAGAAAGAAAAGTAGCAGCAGTAAGACTGCAGAAGAATGTTAAAAATTTGAAAGGATTAAATATTGGACAGATGATTGCAAATCAGAGAAGGAAATTGCTAAAACAAGTACTTTGTGGATTGTAGTTTATGAAGAGAGAGTACTATAGGGTTTGAAGTTTCATATCTAGCAAAGGAAAAATTTATATTAACTATTCAGAATTTCAAAATTTTGAGCATTTATTTTTAAATTATTTTCAAATAAAATACGAGATGGAGGAGCAACAATTTTTTGAACAACATTTCGGTTCATGTTAATAAATCCTTACGTTTTTCTCTAACTCATAAAATTTTAGGTTAAATTTTTACAATTTAGTTTAAATTTTTAAAAT
>JABUQX010115628.1:7500-10000 GCA_015478945.1 Trachelipus rathkii | reverse complement strand
CCACACACACACCAACACACACACACTTACAACTTATTATACACACGTTCACTATGACACTTATACACACATTCACTATGACACTTACATTTACCCATCTAGACACTTACCATTTAACACTTACACACAGCACACAACAACCACAGATTTACTTACACTCCACACACAGATTTACTTACACATGCAGATTTACTTACACTCCACAGATTTACTTCCACTCACACACAGATTTACTTACACTCACACCGATAGTTTTACTTACACTCACACACAGATTTACGTACACACAAACAGATTTACTTACACACACACAGATTTAATTACACACACAGATTTATTACACTCACACACACATATTTACTTACACACACACACACCCACACACTACGCACACTTCACTTACACATATAACGGTATAATTATTAGAAACATTTATGTTTTAATTAAAACAACGTAATTGCTATGATTACTCATTCAAATTAATAACTAAAAAATTATTTCAAAGTTTTCTTAAAACTTCTATAAGTAAATTCAATCATTATCTTTGAACAAGGAATTTATATTAACTGTTAATACTTTGTGTTTATAAATTTTATAACTATCAAGTTTTAAAATAACTTTTACTAAATTTTTATGAAAATTTTATTAAAAAACATATATTTTACGTACCTTAAAGCAATAAAATCAGTAATTAGTAAGGTCAGCCCTAGCACCCCTCTACACCAAGCTATGCCACGTTTTTTTCTCTATGGACTTACTGCTTTACATCATCTTTTAGCCATCGTAAGTTAAAGTATAAAAGTAACAAAATAAGTTCTTCTCTTCTAAACATAACATGTATTTTATTAAAATCTTTCTAATTTTTTATTTAAATAACAATTATTCACTTACATTTATATTATTCGCTCGATGTTAACTAAAAATATTTCAAAGTTTTTTAATAATTCGGATTTCTTTATTATTATTATTAATTTATTATATCTATGTACATTGACAATCCATCACGAGAAAACACAAGCAACCGCCTTCCATACAGATACGAAAACCTGAGCCTCTCCTGTAAAATGGTGAAATAACTACTTTTAGGCCCTAATCGCCCCGGGCTTACAAACAAGGGGATTATCCTAAATTTTAGGCCAAAGTAGTTATTTCAACACATTTTACAGAGAGAGTTCAGTTTCGTATCTGTAAGGAGTGCGGGTTGTTGTGTTTTCTCGTGATGGATTGTCAATGTACAGTAGATAATAATAATAATAAATAAAGAAAATCCGAATTATTAAAAACTTTGAAATATTTTTAGTTAACATCGAGCGAATAATATAATTGTAAGTAGTGAATAATTGTTATTTTTTAAATAAGAACTTAGAAAGATTTTAATAAAATACATGATATGTTAGCAGAGAGAAAAACTTATTTTGTTATTTTTATACTATTACATGGCTAAAGATGATGTCTAAAGCAGTAATCAATAGAACAAAAAACGTGACATTAGCTTGGTGTATAGAGGGTGCTTTAGGGCTGACCTGACTGATTTACTGATTTTGCTTAAGGTACGTAAAAATATATGTTTTTAATAAAAATTTCATAAAATTTTATGTAAAAGTTAAATAAAACTTGATAGTTATAAAAATTTATAAACCAAAAATATTAACAGTTAATAATTAAATTCTTTGTTCAAAGATAGTGATTGATTTATTATAAGAAGTTTAAAAACTTTGAAATAATTTTAGTTATATTTGAATGAAGTTTAGTTTTAATTTAATACGTGTTTAATTTTAAAAACATAAAATTGTTTTAATAAATTATAAGTGATATATGTAAGTGAGTGTGCGTATGTGTGGGTGTGTGTGTGTTGGTTGTTGTAAGTCAAATCTGTGTGTGAGCGTAAGTAAATCTGTGTGTGTTAAGTAAATCTGTGTGTGTGAAGTACATCTGTGTGTGTAAGTAAATCTGCTTGTGTAAGTAAATCTGTTTGAGTGAATAAAATCAGTGTAAGTGTAAGTAAATCTGCATGTGTAAGTAAATCTGTGTGTGAGTTAGAGTAATCTTGTAGTGTGTGTGTGTGTGTAAGTGTAAATTAAGTGTCTATGGGTAAAAGAATTCATTAGAAATTGGTATAAGTGTCATATGAATGTGGTATAAGTGTAATGTGTGTGTGTGTGTGTATGTGATGTGACATGTGTGTGATGTTGGGTGTTGTGACCCGCGTGTGTATTAAGTGTAAATATACGTGTCTATGGTAAATGTAAGTGCTCAGTGAGTGAATGTGTGTGTGTGTGCATAGGTGTGTTTGTGAGCGTGTGTAGGTGTGTGTGTTATGTGTTTGTGTGTGTGTGTGTGTAGTGTGTATGTGTTCTAAATAAGAATAACAATAGGCATGAAGTAAATATAACACTAAAATAAAATAAAAATAAAATAATAAAAATAATAAAAATAATAATAAAAATAAATAAAAATAATAATAAAATAAATAAAAAGTATTAAAACAAAATAAAAAACA
>JABUQX010115628.1:0-2500 GCA_015478945.1 Trachelipus rathkii | reverse complement strand
GTGTGGTGATATAGTAGTAAAATTAAAAAGAATAATATGAATAAGTACATTGAGATGAGTATTCTTACATTATATAAGGTAAAATATATTATGGATGATAATCGCGTTTTGGTTTAAGCGGGATGATATTTATATAATAATTAGTATTAAGTGTGCTGGAATAGTCGAATAACCGGCTGGGAGACCAGAAGGAAATAAAGTGGATTGTAGAGTTCTAAAGTGAGTTAAAAAGTAAATTAAATGCTATACTGGAAGGAGAGATAAATGTAGTAAATTGTCAGTATTGGACGATAAGAAGGGGCATATAAATAAGGCAGTTAAAGTAGCGGTATATTTGATGTAGAGGGTATATAAATGATTTTTTAGTATAGGCTTATACACACCACTTAGGCCAAGGGATTACCCCAAATTGACGATAGTATTGCCATGCAATGATGATGGGTATCCAGTCGCTGTCCCGTGAAGCTCTTAGGTGGATTTATTCTGAATTCGACGAGTTCTCATTTAAAGGTATTAATAGGGGTTCAAGTAAGGCTTGAGTCTATTACTTTTCGACTGCTTCAATATATATAATCTTCATACTTCTATTATTCATGTTTTATAGTATAGACTATATTAGGTATTATCTACTATTAACACCCTATTATATAGATGAAGAGAGAGCAAAGAGTGTATATATATATGTAGATAATATATTAAGGTTTGATATGATAGTATGTATGTTTATGATATATTTTATAATATTATATATATATATAATTAATATTAATATATATATATATATATATATTATATTATAATATATATATTAATATATATATTAATTATATATATAATATATATTATATATATATAATATATATATATGATTATATATATATAATAATATATTAATATATGATATATATATATGTATATTAAGTATATAATATATATAATATATATAATTATATTATATTATATATATATATATATATATATTATATTATATATTATAATAATATATATATTAATATAATTTAGATATTATTAAGATGAGTAGTAGAGAGTATAAAGGTAAAGATATACTATAGAGAGAGAGTATGAATAATGAAGATATAGATATAGATAGTATAGATAGATATAGAGTAAATTAATTACAGATTAGAACAGGCATTAATAACTCAGTTGTTCATAGACTTCTAAGAAGAACCCTACCTAATTCTATATAGATGAATAATCTCATGAAGGTCTCAGTTTAAGCAATATTTAGATTGATTGTATGAAATGAATGTTAGGCTATGCAATAATTGTTGTAAAAGATGTCTACTGTCAAGATAAGACCTAGCACACCAATATAGGGAAAGTGATAGAATTACTCATTCATGATTGTAAGCAGATAGAAAATAAAGTATCTGTAGTATCTTTCTATCACAAACATGAATATTTGCAACACCATATTTATATTTAACTGTTTTACAATGTATACAGAGTGACTAAATATGTATTAAGAATAATAACTAAAAGAAAAGAATCAATAGTAGTACCCTCATTTCTCCAAGATCCCTTGTTGTTTCAATAGTTCGATAAATAGCAATTTTGAGAGATACAATAGTCAACAACTCTCGATATAAACCTTTCTGGATTTGATACTCGTCAAATAATATTATTAATAATAATAAATAGTATAAATATAACCTGAATAACCAATTCTTAAAATCTAGATAAAACTCAAATAATATCTATAAGTTAAGCATACATGAATAATACCGATTAAAAATAATTACAGATTTATAACTAAACATATATTATTATTTTATCCGGTCCAATATTATCCCCTACACTACACCGCTCTATTATATATATTAAATATATATATATAATATATTAATATTATAAATAATATATATATTATATATATATAATTATAATATTATTATATTATATATATTAATATATTAATTATATATATATTATATATATATAATTATATTAATATATATTTTAATATATATTATATTGATTATAAATATATATATATTAATATATATAATTATATATATATATTAATATATATATATATATATTATATTAATATTATATATATATATTATATAATATTAATAATTATAATAAATATAATTATATATAATATACTATATATAATATATATATTAATTATATATATATATTAATAATACTTATAAATATTATATATATATATATATAGTATATAGTATATATATAAATAATAATATATATATATAATATATATAATAATATATTATATATATATATATATATATATAAATATATATATATTATATAATATATATTTTTAATAAATAAATACAAAAAAAAATATGAATAGAAAAAAACATGACTAAAGTTGAATGAAGAAAAAAAAGATAATTTTACATAATATTAATATTTAACATTATCTATAATATAAATAATTACTTAATTATTGAATCTTATTATATATATATTAATAATCATAGTTCAAACTAAATTAATTAGA
>JABUQX010115627.1:40000-48374 GCA_015478945.1 Trachelipus rathkii | reverse complement strand
ATTTTAAGCAATGCCGTTATATTTTCAGATGACCTGAACAATGAAACCTAACACGTACGGATGAATGTACAGCTCCATTGGCGTTTCCAATAGTGCGATACATCAATTACTTTTAACATTATCAGACGCAGTGAAAGCAACTTCTATTTCTATCTATACCCTCTTCAGCTTCACCTCTGATTTCAGTTAGGAGGTGCTGTCATTCAGATGACCCACATACTCATTCTATTACCCAAGCTTCAACGCTGTCGATTAATCTTGAGAATCCATCCAGCACACCGGAATAAAGGTCTATCAGTTGAACCTCTGGCAGAATACAAGCAATGCTATCGTATCCATCTGTTGACGTATTAAATATAAACGACACATCGTTAGGAATAACGAACTCCTTGTGAAGATATCAACAACAGATCTAGAGATGTGGGGAGATGACATCGTACCAGTACAGCGAAAAAATTCCTACGAAGGAAATCGTATGCGTTAAAACAAGCCTTATAGGTAATGAGAATCTTTCTTTCAGCCAATCAGAAGAAAGTAACAAGGAATACCAATGCACGAACGAACCATATCAGAAGCTAACATAGCCATCATATGAACTAGAAAATTAACGTGCAACTGACAAAAACCTAACCACATCTTACGCCCTAATAAACTGTTACATTAACAAAGTTCACACTTAATATCAGTTAAGTTAACTAACCTTTACAACAAAACGAAACCTGTTCCATACTTATTTCCAAGCATATCTCAGCATCCATTTAACGTTAATCTTACATTGACACAGTAAAATTTATCAAAAAACATGTGCCGTAACCATACCTACCATCATAATACCTAACTAGTAAATACGAATAAAGTAAAATAGTTTTTAGACTTATCTCTTTTCAGACTCCGCTCCTTTCAGAAAATACCAATTCAAACATGAAAATGATTTATGCTTTAACCATTTGCATAAAGTGATGCAATACTTATTATATTGACCTCCTGTAGAAACAAGCAATGTAGCAGTCGCCATTCGTTTACGCATTAAATTAAATGACACATCTTGGAATAACGAAACTCCTCTGAAGTATCAACAACAGCGTAGAGATGTGTGGAGATGTCAGCATTGCGAAAACCTATCCTACTGGAGAAAATAGTGTATAAACAACCTTTAAATGTAATAAGATCTTTCTTTCAACCAATCAGAAGAAAGTAAACAAAAAAATACGACGTATCGAATGAGCCATATTCAGTTCAAAAGGTCATATATTCTCGTTAGCAAACAGCAACAACAACCAACAATACATAGTACAAAAATAAGATTCTTACTATAACAACCAACGAAATATGATTACTAACGCTAAACAATGTTTTCACATTAATCAGCTAACATAGCATTACCGAACTAAGAAGTATAACTGTACAATGACAAAGCCTACCCAGCTACGACGAATAAACTACTACATAACAAAGTTCCATACTTAACAACACGTACAAATTACAACGACCAAACGTACAAAAACGTAACCGTATCACACCTGTTCCAGCATATCTCAACATATCCACCCAAAATTGTTAATTTTACATTAACAGCATAACATTTAACAAAGTTTAGCATAAACCTGTCTAATCATCCTACTGACAAAGAATATAATGCTTGACGTAACAAATGTTTTACATAAACTTCGTAACATTTAACAAAAAATTATCATAACCTCGTCTAAATATCATAATCCCAGCGCAATAATCGCAAACATACAAAGTTTTAACCAACATAACAAAAAATAACAAATTTTTATCCTAACATATTAAAAATAAGTTCTTTGAGTAAAATATCACAGTAAAAACGTAATATAAATTACTGATTTTAAAGCAGTAAATCAGTAATCAGTAAATCCAACTACCCTCCAGTCACCCTGCAGTCCCCTACCCTTCCCACCCGCCTGTGATCTATGTAGCTATTGAATCAAGTCATATTTCAAGTATAATTTTGGACAAACATAACATAAAATTATGTTCTTTATATACTAACCTACGAATATTGCTTAACCAACAAAGCTTTTAGCATCAATAAAAGCTAACAAATCATAACCGCGAATAGGAATATAATGCACAAATGCAAACCTAACATACATCGCGTATGAATAATCAGCTAACATCCTAAAAATTCCCTTCTGATCAAGGTAAAGTAGCTAACAGGTCATACAATACTCGAATTGTTCCCACTTTTCCAGCATATTAGCAACAGGTCAAAGCCGTATTATCTACCAAAAAATCCCTTAACCAAGTGACCAATCTATCAAAGATGCCAACATCTTGCAACTATGAATTGACACATCTTCATCAAAGCTGTTCCACTCGCGTTTCGAGTCATAACATCATTTGACCTGTGAATAAAAGTAATCATAGCAAAAGTCTAGGGCAACCTAACATTATTCAACAAAACTTACCTAGCTCACATTTCTAACACATCATCGTCAGTTACACAGTAATATCTTACAAACTCAACATTTCTCTAACAAATCAGGTTGTTATTTCCACGGTCATAGTAATATTATAAGCATAACGTACCTAACTATGCAATAAACATTTCATCACCAAGAGTATCTTAAAGCAACAACATTACCTTCGAGAGAAAACTCAGGATGCGTCCATGAAAGGTACGAATCCTGCAGGGGATCACCCCGAAGGGGTGTAGCGGGTTTAGGTCTCAGCCGCTTACCACCCCTTCGGGTGACCCCCTCGCAGGATTCCGTACCCCTTCATTGGGAACGCATTCCCCCTGAGTTTTCTCTCGGAAGGTAATGTGTTGCTTTAGATACTCTTGGTTGATGAAAACTGTTTATTCATTATGTTAGGTACGTTATGTTAAATATACTATGACCTGTGGAAATAACACTGATTTGTTAGAGAATGATGAGTTTTTGTAAAGATATTACTGTGTTTAACTGACGATGAAATGTGTTAAAATGTGAGCACTAGGTTAAGTTTATGTGAATAATGATTAGGGTTTGCCCTAGACTTTTGCTAATGTCTACGTATTATTCACAGGTCAAATGATGCTATACTCGAAACGAGTGACACTTGATGAAGATAGTGTCAATTCATAGCTCAAGATGGTGGCATCTTCGATAGATTGGTCACTTTGTAAAGGGATTTTGTTATAATACGGCTTTTCCTGTTGCTAATATGCTCGAAAAGTAGGAACATATCGAGTTAGTTTTGTATGCCCTGTTAGCTACTTTACCTTGATCAGTACTGAATTTTTCAGGATTTAGCTGATTATTCATACGCGATGTATGTTAGGTTTTGCATTTCTACTTAATTCCTGTCGCTGGTTATGATTTTGTTCGCTTTTATTGGATGCTAAACCTTTGTTGGTTAAGCATATATTCGTAGTTCAGTATATAAAGAACTATTTTTATGTTATGTTTGTCCAAAATGATACTTGAAATATGCTTGAATCAATAGCTCAATAAGATCACAGGCGGGTGGGACGGGTTGGGGACTGCAGGGATGGGTGTCTTGATTACTGATTTACTTATTTACTGCTTTAAATTCGGTAAATTTTTACGTTTTACTGTGATATTTTACTCAAAGAACTTATTTTTTTTATTGTTTTAGTTATGCATAAAAATTTTGTATTTTTTTTTTATGTTATAACTTTGTTATGTTTGCGATTATTCGCTGTGGGATTATGAGTATTTATACGAGGTTTTGTTTTTTTTAAATGTTACGAAGTTGATGTATAACATTTGTTACGTCAGCATTATTTTCTGTCATATGATAATTAGACAGGTTTATGCTAAAACTTTTGTTAAATGTTACTATATTAATGTAAATTAACATTGATATTGTTAAAGATATGCTGGAAACAGGTGTGAATAGGTTTACGTTTTTTACGGCCTGCGTTAGTACTTTACTGTTGTAAAGTATGGAACTTGTTAATGTTAGTAGTTTATTTCGTTCGTAAGCTGGGTTTAGGCTTGTCATTGTACATTATATTGCTTAGTGCTGGTAATGCTATGTTAGCTGATTAATGTGAAAACATTGTTACGTTAGTATATATTCGTTGGTTACTATATAAAGGAACTTATTTGTGTACTATGTTATGTTGTTGGTTGTTGCTTGTTGCCTAACGAGAAATATCCCTTTTGAACGGATATTGGCTCATTCGTATCGTATTTTTTGTTTACTTTCTTCTGATTCGTTGAAAGAAAGAATCTTATTACCTATAAGGGTTGTTTATACACTATTTTCGTCAGTAGGATAGTTCCAATGCTGACATCTCCACACATCTCTACGCCTGTTGTTGATACTTCACGAAGAGTTTCGTTATTCCCAACGATGTTTCATTTATATTAATTGTAAACCGAAGGGCGACTGCTACATTGCTTGTATTCCTATCAGAGGGTTAAAAAATATAAGTATTGCATCACTTTATGCAAATGAGTTATTTAAAGCATAAACATCATTTCATGTTTAAGAATGGTATTTTCCTGAAAGAGCGGAAGTCTAAAAAGAGATAAGTCCAAAAACCTTTACTTTATTCGTATTTACTAGTTAGGTATTATGATGGTTATGCGTTAGACACCATTTTGATAAATGTTACTGTTGTCAATGTAAGATTAACGTTAATATTGTAGAGATATCCTTGAAAAAGTATGAACAGTTACGTTTTGTATGTAAAGTTAGTTACTTACTGTGTTAAGTGTGGAACTTTTTAATGTTAACAGTTTATTAGGCCGTAAATGCTGTTAGGTTTGTCGTTGCACGTTATTTTCCTAGTTTTCCTATGATGCTATGTTAGCTTTGATATGGTTCGTTCGTGCATGTAATTCTTGTTACTTCTTCTGATTGGCTTGGAAAGAAAGATCTCATTACCCTATAAGGTTGTTTACGCATACGATTTCCCTCAGTAGGACATTTTTTCGCTGTGTACTGGTACGATGTCATCTCCCCACATCTCTAGATCTGTTGTTGATATCTCACAGGAGCTTCGTTTATCCTAACGATGTGTCGTATATATTTATCGTCAACCAGATGGTACCATACATTCCTTGTATCCTGCAGAGGTTCAAATGATAGACCTTTATTCGTTTGTGCTTATGGATTCATCAAGATTATCGACAGCGTTGAAGCTTGGGTAAAGAATGAGTATGTGTCATCTGAGACAGCACCTCCTACTGAAATCAGAGGTGACAGCTTGAGAGGCTATAATAGAATAGAAGTTGCTTTCACTGCGTCTGATAATGTTAAAAGTATTGATGTACGCAACTATTGGAACCCAATGATGCTGTCACATTCATGCGTACGTGTATAGGTTTCATTGTTCAGTCATCTGAAAATATAACGGCATTGTCCTTAAAATAAAAAACGAATTAACATCGCCCTTAACGATGTTGACATACTGAAGACTTAATACGTATAGCACATGGCGTGTAATCTATGATATTTACACCGAAACATGCGGTTTCCCCTATAATGCAGTATACGAATGCGTAATAACTATCAGCTTGGATAATTTTACTTCTCTCTTGTATGAGAAATTGAGTGCTGCTGAATCAAAATATGCCGAAAAATGCTTTAGTGTTGCAGCTGAAGCATTCTATACTTACATCCTTTCAAGGAGAGTTGAAACCCTGGAGAGATATATAGAACTTACCCAACTTGATCCTATGTTTGCTGATTTCAGAATGAATAATTATATTTAAAAATAAAAGTAAATTTTTATGTATTTATATGTTTTTATGAATTTATATAACGCTTTTTCAAGGAATTATATGTTATAAAATATGAAAACTTGTTTTACTTACCCCCCATGTAAACTTTATTGGTTAAGATGTTACATTGAAACTGTTTATGCGTCTGACGTTGTTGTGTGTTAAGTCTGTTATGCTCATAGTTAGCTTTACAGGAGAGTAAAAACCTTACTTTGCCGCCCTTACCCATTAGGATTTATGATGCGTTAGTAAGTTTATTTATTGCTAAAAATTTTTTGTTAAATATTACTATGTAATGTAAAATTAACATTCATGTTGGAGATATGGTTGACAAAGTATGAATAAGTTGCGTTTGTCCACTTAGTTAGTTACTTTACTTATGATGAAGTTGCGATCTTTGTGATGTTAACCATTAATTCTTGCTTAAGATGTGTCAGGTTTGGTGTTGTATATTATATTCTTAGTTCATGCTACATCAGTGTTAGCTCATTAATAGGAAACTTGGTTACGTTAAGGCATACTTTCGCCAGTCTATCATTGATAATACACAAGCGTTATTGTAAATTTAGTTAAATCATTACCATGTTAGTGTAAATTAACATTTTATGTTAGAGATATGCTTGACCAAAGTGTGAACAGGTTACATTTTTTGTTGATATTTGATTGACTTCACTGCTGTTAAGTGTGGATCTTTAATGCGTTTACTGCCTTATCATGTTAATAGTTCAGATGATGCTAAGTAACATTATTTTCTTAGTTCAGGATGATACTAAGTAAGCTTTATTACATGTGAAAACTTTGTACGTCAACATTAATTGTTAGTTTTGTATAAAAAGAACTTGATTATTATGTATATGTTTATCCGAAAATGATACTCAAAATTTGACCTAATCAATAGATCAATAGATCACAGTAGGGTATGAGGGCATAATAGGAGTGAATGGTTTGGTTTTGATTCATGATTTACAGCTTTGCGTATGTAAAAAAACCGTAAAAATTTGTAAGTATAACCATTATTTTCGAAATCTACCGACCCGATAACATATATAAGAGACACCAATATTGTATCATCACACAAATATTTAATAACTCAGCACCGCATCGGCTCCAACACCGGTGCGGCTGTCCCCTTCTACTCCTCCTTCCTCATTCTTCTTCCACCTTCCTAATTCATCCTTCATCCTTCTTTCATCCTCCTTTGTTTTTGTTTTTTCAAGTCGGAAACCCCCTAATAGGTCCTTAGGCACCCCCATACGAGTATAACTTCATATTTCGAAATCTGAACGACCCGATAACAGCTTATAAAGACACCCCACATTTTGTATATACCGACTGTTTATAACTAAGCACCGCATGGCTCCAGCACCGGTGCCGGTAGCCAACCTTTGAATTCCAAACTAACTCTTTCTTAGAACTCAACTATGAAACTCTCACCAATTTCAGCTTTCTACGTCAATATTTAATGTTGAAGTGGGTGGGTCCCCCCTTCGGGTGGACCCACGCATGCGTAACATCCATGGACTAGGGTTACGTCATCATCTAACACCCCTACACCAAATTTTATCACGATACGATACTCTAAACTCATATATAGATATATTGTCGAGCCACGGCTTGCGTGCGATGCGGCGCGGTGCGGACCGTGTGCGAGACAGTGCATGCGGACTCTGGCAGTCGCGCGACGCAGGCCGCAAAGGGGTTAAAAAACACTCAGCAAGTGATTCCCCTTCGGGGATCACTCTTCGAGCGGAAGCCGGAGTCCTGAATCCAAACCGCGGCCGGAGCCAGAGCCGGAGCCGGAGTCGGAAGTCGGAGTCGGATGGCGTAAAAACGTTTCCTTACAGGAAACGTTTTCGACTCAGCATTCGATTTCCTTCGGAAAAATCGACAACTTCAACAATCGTAATAATAATAATAATGGTATGTGTATCCACGCCGCGCGCGTGCGCACGCCTCTCTCTCTCACGCATCGAACACCCGGGGGTTCGATGATTAGCGGTTAGGCTTAACGCAATCTCGGATTTGGAAAGCCAAAAGGGAAACGAGGGCGTAGCGGCTACGCTCTCGGGGTGACCCCCCTCTATATACATCCTACAGACTTGAAAATTACACGGATTAGCTACGTCCTAATACCTTAATAGATTATATTCCAAGTTTCAGACCTGTATCTCTATTCCTTCATATCGAAAAGGGGTCTCGCGTCAACTGTCGGTATCACTACTATATATATATATATATATATCTATATATTATATATATATATAGTACATATATATATATATATATAGTATTAGATGATATATATATCATTATATTATATATATATATATATATATTTATATATATATAATATATATATATATATATATATAATATATATATAATATATAATCTATATATACTTATATACTGATTATATATTAAGGTGTTATAATTATGAATTTTTTTTTTTTGGTTCGCTGAATTCAAAAATGTAATCAGTTTTTGGTAGCTATCCTAGTTTTTAGATACAGTGTCAGCTTATTCGGAACGCTGCGTATATAGTATCTCATAAATATAGTATAACTATATATATAATAATTTAAGATGATATGTAACTCTGACATTTGGTAAATGTTATATGTATTTATCGAAATTATATATACTATAATATATAACTATAATATATA
>JABUQX010115627.1:0-32500 GCA_015478945.1 Trachelipus rathkii | reverse complement strand
CTGACATCAACATCGGACACGGAATTGTGCTGCACCACACACTGCCACTCGCGTGCGTTCGGTGCCTTATATACTATATATATATATATATATATATATATATATATTATAATATATATATTATAATATATATATATATATATATATATTATATATATATATCATATATATATATAGTATATATATATGTAACTATGTAAGGGGAAGTAACGTCCACGGAATTGCGTTATTCCCCTCAATATATATTTGAAGAAAAATAATTATGAAAAAATACAATTAATGAAAAAATAAACAATAATATTTACGACTACCTTCAAGGAGTTAAATCTTGTCTTCTAATGATGATGAACAAACTTGTACTAGAGGAGGACGTCGGACAATCAGCCAAGTATCAGGCTTTCATGGAAACGAAAGGTATTTGTGCAGGACCTGAGGATTAGAGCGAGCAGCCACGTAACCTCAGGGTGAAGAATTCATCAATGACGCCAGATTGTATAAGATCTCTTTTATCCTCTTTTTTAATATACTCAATTTTTTTTATGGTAGTGTATGCAGATCGCAATAATTAATAATTTAATAAACCAAATAAATAGTAAAAATAATAACAATAAAAGAAAACAAAACTCAGGGATGACGAAAGATTACTGTATAAAACAACTTTAATATGAAAAAGGTTTAAGGACAAAAGATAGGGGTCATGAATTGGTCCCTATTTAATAATAAGATATAAATGCTGGTTATAGCTGGTTCAAAAATAAGAATAAATCAGAAATCTCCCCACAGCTAAAATGCTGTATAAACTATAAACTATGAAATAGTTTATAGACTAGGAATTAATTTGACACCGAGCAAATGTGTGGTGTCGTGTTTGTGAAATACACTCAACTATTTACTGTACTTATCTTTTAAATATATCTTGCTTCCAAATGACAACTTCGGCTATTTTTCAGGTAAGTTCTATAATTCGTTTCTGTAGAGGAGATTCATTTGCATAATAGAGTGTTTAACTCTTTTTCTATTTCAGGTATGATGAAGTCTAACGCAGATGTAACTTTACAAGTTGAAGATTCAAGTGACAATTCCAAGATGTTAGTTTATTCAAGGGTGGTTATCAGCCCCAGGTTTAGTTCGTTTTGTTCTAGCCAAAGGTTAATTCAATTTCAATGTAGTTCTTAATCAAAGTTCAAATCCAACGTTAATTTGTAAAGTCCAAAAACAGTTCTTCCTTCTTGGGTGTCAGCCCAAGATTATTCACAGTTGGGTCTTAGCCCAACAACAGTTCAAGGCTGGTATCAGCCCAAAGCCAGTTCACTCCCGAGAATAATTCCCTATTAATAATAAAGATTTTAAGTTACAATATTTTTATCTAGTTTTAATCAATCTTTTATTTACATTAGGTTTTAACATACCCTGTTGTATTAATATGGACATCTACGAGGGGAACTATCTCATCTGTTGGATCTTCAGTGTTTGATCTGCTTATTGGAGAATTCTGAACTTCTGCAAGATATATGATGAGTGTATAAGTATTTTCCTATATTCTTTCTATACCGTTTAATATCTTAACATTATTTAAATGAATTATTTTACATTAGTTATATAATTTATTTACAGTCAATCAAATTAATCAATTTATATTTATTACAGATTTTAAACACACCTGCGACAATAGCGATGTAATCTACTTGAATGAACAATAAACAACGTCTACACAGATTCCACTTCCAAGATTGATAAGTTTTACGGCAGTTGGAGATAAAATCTTTCTAAAACTTTTTGTATTATAATCTAAATCTACTAAGTTAATTAACTAAATTTATGAAAATATATGGAACTTTATAAATAATTCAACAGTTCTTCTGCAACATAATAACACAAGTTAGTATCATTCTTATTTTTTAAAGGTTTGATATAACTAAACAATGAAATGACAAATAATAATGAAAATCATGATCATAAAAACTATAATATACAAATATCATAAAACTCCAGCATTAGGCTCCAGGTTCCATGAAATGAGAGAACAGCTCCCTTTATATTCCTCCCTGATAAAATTGAGCCCCTCCCTTAATTTTCACCCATGAATACCCTGATTATGAAAGGGTGGTAGGATAATGCTGGAGCACAATGACTATATTTATGAAAAATCTGAACCAGCTAATAAATAATAATGATGACTACATTTGAACAACACAGTCATATAATGGTAACAATGATTTATTTGATTAATATACAATATAATAAATTGGTTTAATTAATTAATATACAATATAATAAATTGGTTTAATTATGCTTTATCGAGGAACAACATTATAAGATATAGCATCTTCCATCAATTGATCTTCATCTTGTATAATACGAAACCACTGCTGTTTGGCTAGGTCTCGTTGAGCCCTGGACATCTGCATCCAATTCATTTGTTTCATAGCCTGTGTAGTAACCAGTAGTTGAACCCTTTTTACATTTGGATCCAAGACATCAGTACCGGGAACAGATGAAGAAGGTACACGAGGATAAGCATGGGACATCGAAGGAACATAAGAAGATACAACCGAAGCTTGTGGTACCGAATCAGCGGCCACAGCATAATTAAGATTCGATTGCATTTGCAAAGGAAGAGGAGTAGAAGCCCAGGAAGGCACCGATGTTGGACCAGAGGGATATGAATTACCTATTGCATAATCACCTTGATAATAACCTGAGTATGTTGCATAATCATTCGAACCTGATGTCGTCCCAGAGCTAACATTCTCCAACTGATAAGTCGAAGATGTAGATGGGGTTGACAAATTATCAATGGTTGGGATCTCTTGACGATCCGTATTTTCGTCTGAGCGATTCATCAGTCGTCGGGGTCTTGTACCCAATCTCTCATCTACTCTGGTTAAACTATGATGCCTTTGGGTTTTATCTATTAAAAAACTACGACTATATTTATTCATCAAAGATTCCAGAAATTTTATATTTGGATGTAATCCATCCAACATTAATGGGGAATTCAACTTCATTTGTTCTGAATTAAGGTATTTTCTGTGTGGTGTATCTTTCAATTCCATAGTAGGAGGGTTCTTTTTATAATAAAAATCTAAGACTTCAGTTCCCATTAACACATTTTTAAAAGGCCAGATGTATTGAGACGTTGCAAGCTTTTCAAATTGTTGGTGACTGTGAATAGAATGAGCTCGCATTCTTTTTGGATCCAATTCGGGATCATCATTAACATAATTAGCAAACAAATTGCCCCAAGCGTCTCTTATTCTCCCCTGATTAAACGAATGAAGATCTTGGACAGGAGGGATCATGAGAAAAATTCTAGCTCTTGGGTTGACCTTTTTTACTATGTCTGTGATATTTTTCATCACTGCAGGTACTTCCTCGATGCTGAAGTCTGGTACTGGTTTAAACACTTTAACCGTTTTCTGGTCTGTATTCGTCAAGTGTGTGGGTTGCCAGGCTATGGGAGTCAAAGCCCACACAACGACATAATCCACATCTGGAGTCATGAAAGATTCAATGACTGAGGGACATTCAGATAACTTCCGTCCTGATTGGAAATTTACTCGAGTATAGATCTTATATTTTTTTCTCAAAATTGCTTTCTCATGATAAAACAGAGCGGCGGCAGAGGCACCGGCAGCTAACAAGAGAGGCATTTTTATTTTTATTCTTGAATTTTAATAAAATTTTTACTTATTATATTTCTTTAAACCTCTCTGCTCACTCTATAAGTACAATACCTGAAGAAGGAAGGAGAAAATTACAGTGATTAGTTGAGTGCAAAAATGTAAATGTCATATATAATAGTTTATACTCGGCATCAATTAATCCTAATATGAAAATGAAAATCTAAGCATCTATTCTATATTAATTTGAATTCCAAAATTTTAATAATCATCCATGAAGAGTCAATGAAGAAATTATTTACAACCTCTAAACTGAAAATCATGACTCTTATTATGAAAGCAATACACTAAAATGATAATTCAAGTATATGATGCCAGAGTATTTTAAATTACCTAACTGAGCATTCGAGATAACATATGCATGAAAATTCTTTTTTCATTAATTTTTTTTAGAGCATTAAGTATCTTGTAATTCATGCAATTTACCATTAATTTGCAAATTATTATTATAACTTTTTAAGTCAACAACCACTACCAAACATGTCAGCTTATGAACTTAAATTCAAATATTTTAATGGAAAAATATTTTAATGATTTAATGAGTCAAGCTAGCATTAATTAGCCAAGAAAACCATACAACAAGTTCAAGCATTTGTTTGTTTACATGAATTGAGAACACAAATAAGGATAGTAACCAAGACCAAAAACTTTGTTTTATTAAGCGTAAGCTTCCTTGAAAAGAAAACATGAATAAAATCAAAAAATAAGGATAATAACCATAAAAAATAAGGATAATAACCATAACCAATATAATTTTTATTAACTACAATTTAATTCATAAAAAAAAATCAAAATTCCTGTATTTACAACAGTCTTCAGAGAAGAGATGAACGTCTTCGCCGACGCACATATTCCAACGGCGTTGACATCACATGAGGGAAGTCAATAACTGGCCCCATACGTCTGGTAAAAGGACGTCTCTGAATATACTCTATATCCTCTTGACTTAATGGTAAAAGAGCCAAATTGCTATCATCCAACTGCACATTTTCAGGGTTTCCAAACACTTCGCCAACAACCTGCAAAGATGGTGGCACAAAATCCACCGGTGGAGAAGTGGACAATCCTTCAGCAAGAGGTGGGCCCATCATTGTTTCCCAAACAGTAGGTCCAAAACCATAAAATTCAGTGTCACGTGAAGAACTAGAACTTCCAAAAT
This sequence comes from Trachelipus rathkii, assembly GCA_015478945.1. Taxonomy (NCBI): domain Eukaryota; kingdom Metazoa; phylum Arthropoda; class Malacostraca; order Isopoda; family Trachelipodidae; genus Trachelipus; species Trachelipus rathkii. The sequence goes on along the minus strand of JABUQX010115627.1, from coordinate 27,658 downwards.
TCCACGAACCATTCTCTATGTCTCCGGACTGAACCAAAGGAACTTCTGGTTCAGCAGGATTATTACTTTCTGAAGTCATAGACCAATTTGAACTTGGTCGATCTCGAAAATAGGACTGATTGAAGGATACATTGTTCGGCTCTACAGAATAAGTTTTATTAATATCCTCCATTACTAACGGCGGGAGTGATGCCGTAACTCCGTCATTAGGATTTGCAAAAGAAGAAGTAAGAACAGAGGGGTATTGGAACTGCACAGGGTACTCATGAGCATATAAATCATGAAAATCTAATGAGGGCGTAAAAGAAGGTGTTGGAATTTCCTCTTCACCAGTGAACACCAACTCATCGGATGCTCCAGCATCCGACATAGGTGTATGAGCACTACCGAACGACGACTCTCCAGACTTTTCAGGACTCTCTGAATTAACAAAGGAATCAGTAGATTCGGAATGAATTTCCGCTAGAGGCGATGAAAACCTCACAATAGGTGAGTTAGGTCTAACAGAACCAGGTGACGAGCAAGGAGATAATTCAGTGGGGAGACCCACTCCTTCACTCTTATCCATTTGCAACTGCATAATCCTAGTAGTTAAATCTGGGAGGTTGGAAAAAACATCCAAAGCTATGGGATTGAAAGATAAAAATCCTTCAAAGTCTGCATCTTCCTCTTCAATGTGGTCAACGCTATTATCGAATAGAGGAACCTCAGATAATGTTTCCCCGATTTCACTCGATTCACAACTAGCCTCAGAGTTATGATCTGGCAAATCGGGATCGTTCTCTTCCTCCATCAATTCGTCATCTTCAGAAAAGAACATATCACTGATCTCTTTGTTCCGGGAGAGATACCTTCTTAAGTAGTTTGGGATGTCAATCCACCCCCTCAGATGAGAAAAGTGTACCTTCTGTAGGCGATCAGAAGGTTTATTAGCTCGCCTAATCGTATAGGTAACACGGTTACGATTTACCTCTTCAACTATGAATGGTCCCTCCCATCGACTTTGGAACTTCATGGTAGTACTGGGACCGGTTCGGATGACTTTCCGAGCAACTTTTTGACCCTTTTTAAAGGGCTTAAAGTTAATACTACCCTCTTTCCAGTACTGAGGTAAGTATTGTATTGGTACATGGATTTTGCTAATAAAAAATTAGAAGAGTGACATCCCCAAGGATCTATGCACAAGTGTTATTATAGATATAGAATTGAAGATGCAATTCCTCGTCCCAATTGACAGCGTTGCTCAAGACAAAAGCATTTCAATATTGAATGCAGACTGCGATTAAAACGTTCACACACCCCATTACTAGAAGGATGAAGTGGTACGTACGAATATGTTTAATATTGTGATCCTGCAGTACTTGTTGAAAAACATGTGAGCGTGAACTCATGCCATTTATCAGTGAGAATCCGATTTGGCACTTTAGGTAAGAATGGAAGAATATGATGTTTTAATTTCTGAGAAACTGTCTGACTGGCCTTATCTGCCACTGGAACAACAGCGACCCACTTGGAAAAATGGTCGATGAATACGACACAATATTTATTGCCCTTAAAAGTTTTAGGGAACTGCAACAAATCCATTGCGCACAAGTCAAATGGAGAGTTTGCAAGAATTTTTAACATTGGTGGAGTAACATTCGACGAAAAGGTCTTTTGCTTCTGGCAAATTGGGCAACAACGAACCACATCTGAAATGACATGGTTAACTCTGGGGTGCCAGAACTGTTTATATACCAGCTGCACCAATTTGTTCCTCCCTATATGAGCGCAAGAACTATGAAGATTCAAAACAATATGCATTAGAAAATCTAAAGAAACCAGATACAACAAAGTGTTGTTTTTGGTTTTATAGTACAATATTCCATTTTCATAAACAATATGATTATGGTACATTCTATACTGTTTATTTACTAAGTTCCAATTTACTTGATGACTTGGACTGCTCAAACCTTTTAAAATAAACCTAAGTGTACGATCATGATGTTGATCATACATGATGTCTGTATCATTGACATTTGTATTTACAATGGATATGTTCCGAACGGGTATTGTATACACTGGCAACGATGAAACAGAAGAAAGTTTCATCCCATCTGCAACCACGGTTATTTTCTTTCCCTCAAGGTAAATCAATTGGTGTCGGGCCATATCCGGTAAGAGATGGTTTTCTCGGAGCGCACATGTACCTAGGATCAGTGAATGATCCTTCATGTACTGATGTGGGACAATAAAATAAGCGGAAGGTTTAGTAGAGAATCCCGATAGAAAATTTAATTTTAGATTCACATATTGTGAAATTGGGATCCTTTGCTTATTAGCAAAGCCACTTATGGCTTTGACACCGGCTTCTGCGGAAGGTAATACTTCCTTGTGCTCACCCAACAAAGGAATTACTTCAGAGCTAACTAGGTTTACCCCAGCCCCACTGTCCACGAGACAATCATACCGAGGACTCGAAAAATCATCTAAAACAACGGAAACCATTAAAGGTTCAATGTCAGCCCGACATAAATTTATAGGGATGGTCATCTCATCATCCGGATCCGTATTATTCACAGGTCCTGAGTCTTGAATTAACTTTATCTCCACTGGACGACTCATTTCTGTGGAGATTGGGGGTTTAACGGATGAACGCGGGAACAATCAGACTTTTCCTTTACGCCATGACAGTGGCCCTCGTAATGTGACTTAAGACAATGTTCACAAGGATCTAAATATTTCCGCTGTGGTTGAGGTTCTTCCGATCGTTTAGCCAAATGCTCAGGATGTTCCTCCTGCGTCTGCGGAACTACTTTCCTAACTACTCCAGAATAGGGTTTCCTGGGCGGTCCACGAGGTGAATTCGGTGAATCACACTCAACGATTTTTGGTGGTCCACCATCCCCCCTAGGAGAATTATTGTTTCGAGGAGGAGTCCTGTAAGGACAATTTATGCCTGCATGTGGGTTCTGGCAAAAAGGACACCTAACCCTACTAGTATTCTGATTTTTCTGAGAATACGACGGAACAGAATTATATGAATTACATTCTGCCCGTATGTGTCCCTTCTTTTTACAATAGCTACAAATACCTAAGTATTTGTAGCACTCTCTCATTCTATGACCACGTTTTTCACATACCTCGCAACTATTTCTTTTATATCCTCACCATTGGGCACTTGAATTATTGTTTGAAATAAGTAGTGTGCACACTTATATGAGTTCGTTCAGACTATATGAGACGGCGGCGAGTAACTCTGTAATATTACGACCTGAAGGTTGTTAACTGCGCTGCGATTATTGGCCTTAGGACGATTTTGATATGATTTACCTTAACACGCGCGGTTCCCGATCATGTAGGCTTGCTGTCAATTAGATACACTTCGTCTATTTAAATAACAGAGTCAATCGTCTCATTTATTACTCATCCTTCTCGCTATCTCTCTGAGAATTTGATTTTTATCTACAACACTCTGACTTGAGCGGGTGCGTGAGAAAGATGAGGAGTACCGCTATATTGTTTCTCTCTAAAGAGTCTGCAAATTTCACTAGGTCTTCCACCAGGCTACTCTATATCTCTATCAGCTCCCTGCATTTTAAGAAATTGACCGACAATTAGGTCATATGCAGACGCAGACTACACAAAAATGCAGTGCGTAAAGATTCATGCGCACGCATATCTATACCTTTATAGGCTCTTCGAGCTAAGCGTTCTAATCGAAGTGCGAACATTTTTATGGATTCACCACGACTTCGTCTTGCAGAATGATACTTCTGAAGTTGATCCTCTTTCTTACGTATTTCCTCATCTTGAAACCATTTGATTAGTGCATCTCTGACTGAGAAGTAATTCTTATCATCCCTAACCAATAATTTATATAACTGAAGGAATCGACCCTCCAGTTGACGACCTAAGAGTCTCAACCATTGATGAGGCGAATTCGCAGGTGATATGTAAGACTAGCAAATATAAGCCAAAAACATCCATCACCCCAAATACTATATCAGTTATATAGGTCTTGATCGGCTCTCAATTTCTATTTGACCGGGGGTCTCAGCAACCTTCAAGCGTTGCACTTATCTCCTTGAGAAGTTGAACAGCATAAACTTAGATGGCTTCTGATTAGCCAATATCGCACAAATGTTTAGTTCTTATTTGCTTACCTGATAATATAGAAGAACTTCACGGTCCACTATGGGATCTGAAGTAAGTTTGATTTGGTAAAGCCATATAGCGAACCAGCGGTTGAACGGCAGAGGCTGAGGCCTTAATAATGGTCCTATTTTGATCTGGGTCGGTTTAAGACTCCCACCAAATAAAGTCCATACCAGTCCTAGATTGAGTTAAGTTTATTTGGTTCCAAAGGTTTCCTAGTGACAGATATTATAGGTAGATACCCGCACCCATTATTAAATATCCAGAAGAGACACCTAGCCCCAATAAGATGAAGGATTAGCCATCAACTAACGCAAGGCTGAACATCTGTTAGACCTTGTCCTACCAGAGCGATTATCGAACAAACTTGATCTGTCCTCTTATTATCTTCTGGTCAAATTAAGATTTAAGGATAACCTGCGAACCTAATGTGTTCATTTCTCACACCCATTGGCGATTTTCAGTATTTCTATCGTACGAATTCATGCTGCCACGGAGAATTTTACATATAATTACCTTCAAATCTAGCCTGTGAATCAAAGGAAATGATCGAAAGCTAGAGGATGCACCTCATGATTCACCCACCTAACAGCCGGAATGACTGCTGAGTCCAGTGGTTCCAAAATTAACTGGAAATGTACCAGTTTCCCTTCAATCCCTATGCGTCGAATTAGACTAACATTCTTCTACTTAACTCTGTGTCTCGTCTTAACTCTGGACAAACAATTATTCTCTGTAAACATTGTGCATGGCAATATCGATCGAAGGCACATATTCTAAGTATTCCTTTGATATCCTCAGCACCACCTTCTGCGCCTTATGCATGTTTCCGAGTGTAGGGATTGATGTGATCCCTGTACGTCCACATTTTGAACTGAGGTACCGGAATGATTATCCGTACCCATTTCTTTCAGTGGATCTTGATCCAATTCCAAATCCAATAAACTTGGTGTTTCTTTGGTAAGATTATGTTCCATTTTAAATTAAATCAAAGAAAACCAAATAAGAAATATTGTTACTTCTCCTATGAAAAGAGAAAAAACAATTTAATAGTAAGAACGCAAGGTGCGCGAAAAAAAAATGACATACGTAGTGAAAGAATCACCCACCTAAGCGCTTTGCCGGCACACCGAACCAACAGACACTCAGGTCCCTCTTCGAGGGCAGCCCAATCTCTAAAATATATATTCTTCTAATAAGCGGGAAGTAACGTCCAACGGAAGTTGCGTTAATTCCCCTCAAACCTATATATGAAATCTTCTGATAGAAAATAATATTATGAAAAAAATTAATGCTGGAACAGAAATTCAACCATATATTTTACAACTACCTTCAAGGCAGTTTAAATTCTTGCTCTCTCTAATTATGCATGACAAACTTTGTACAGAGGGGACGATCGGACCAATCAATCAGCCAAGTATCAGGCTTTCATGGAAACGAAAGGTATTTGTGCAGGACCTGAGGATTAGAGCGAGCAGCCACGTAACCTCAGGGTGAAGAATTCATCAATGACGCCAGATTGTATAAAGATCTCTTTTATCCTCATTTTTAATATACCTCAATTTTTTCCTATGTAGAGTGTATGCAGATCGCACATATTAATAATTAATAAACCGAATATGGAAATAAATTATACCAATAAGAAAACAAAACTCAGCGGATGACGAAGACAGTTACTGTATCAAAACAACTTTACCATATGAAAAGTCTAACGCGACAAAACAGTCATAGGGAGTCATGCAATTGGCTCCCTATTAACTAAATAAGATACGTACAATGCCTGGAAAGTCTATTAGCTGTTCAAAAATAAGAATAAACTCAGAAAATCTCCCCCACACTACAATCTCTGATATAAACCTTTCACCACCTATGAATCATAGCTATAGATACTAGGCAAACTTCAATTTGACACGAGCAAATGTGTGGTTCTGCTGCGTTTGGTGAAATACACCTCAATCAATATTACTTATCTTTTAAATATTATCTTGCTTCCGAAATGACAACTTCAGCTATTCTACAGTAAGCTTCATATATCTCAGTTCTCTGTAGAGAGACTGTCATTTTGCGCATCACATAGTCAGTGCTTTAACTCTTTTTCTTAATCTTCATTTAATGATTGAAAGAATCATAACGCCAGAGGTAAGCTTTACAAGTTGAACGACTTCAAATAGTGGACAATTTCCAAGAGTTAGTTCCTATTCCAAGAAGTTATCAGCCCCAGGTTCTAGTTCCGTTATTTTGTTTCTAGCACCAGAAGGTTAATTCAATTCAACGTAGTTTCTTACATCAACAAGTTCAAATCCCACAACTTAAGTTTCGTAAAGTCCAAAACAGTTCTTCCTTCTTGCGTGTAGACCCATAATTATTCACAGTTGGCTCTTTAGGCCACAACAAACAGTCAGACTGGGTGAGTTCCAGACCCCCAAAGCCCAGTTCAACTCGCCGGTATCTCAACAAAATTCCCTAATAATAATAAAGATTTAAGAGTTTCTACAATTGATTCTATACGTAATTATGTAATTCAATCTTTTACTTTACTATCTAGTCATTTACACTATACCCCTGTGAGAGTCATAATCACTGCGGACATCTACGAGGGAAAACTATCTCAAATCCGGCTGCGAAATCTGTGCGCTGTTTGATCTTGCTTACTCTGAGAATTCCTGAACTTCTGCAATATTGTTTAGATTATGAGTGCCGCGCCTATAAAGTATTTTCCCTATATATGCGTTCTATCACCGAGATAATGAGATATCCTTATACATCTTAAATGATATTTACGCATACTTCAAGCGGTTGATCCCCAATCAACGCATAATCTAGTAGAACACCAATCTACCGACAGCCAACAAGGTCCCTAACTAACCCTTTCAAATAACACAATACTTAATTCCAGCAAATTCTACATATTAATAGATTTCAATCAGATATTTTCCTCTCATAATCATACCTTACTTCACCTGTCACAATGGAGAAGACCAACACTACCCAATACACCAAAAAGACCCCCTAGTGAACCCAGCAACGAACAAATACAAAGCCGCGACTGTAATACCAGTGTTATAACCGACTTCTCATCGCCTAACTGCTAGCGGTTAATAGCGCATGAACAGAATGAGAAATATACAAGCCCACAAACAACAACCCAAGAGCGAGATCTGCCACCTCTGTACCGACAACAAGATCCCAAATACTTCCCGTAAGATTCGACTCAACTAACGATTATTAAACGCAAGTTGAAGAGATACAAAAACAATCATCTTTCATCCCACAACAGACACAACCATTCTTGTAAATACTATACAACCTTCACACAAACCCTCTCCACCACATCTACACCCTGAGCCCAACATCTATAACTGACATAGAAAATTAATGCCCTCGCCATTAATTAACTAAATTTATGAAAATATATATAAAAACTTTATAAATAAAGCCAACCAGTTCTTCTGCCAGATTAATAACACAAGTTAGTATCATTCTTATTTTTTAAAGGTTTGATATAACTAAACAATGAAATGACAAATAATAATGAAAATCATGATCATAAAAACTATAATATACAAATATATTAATCTGGACATATATTTTATTAGAATATATGATTTAAGCTAACTTATCAAATGATTCGAAATCTTCTTTCATGAAATAAATTTGCAATATTAAAACCTAATTATTATAATTATATACTATAACATAAAATACTAATCTATATTATTTATTAAAGTATATAGTATATAACGTCAAAACAGTAACACGAATGAGTTGCATTCTCTATACCTATATAGCTACTAAATAGATTCTATTCAAAACTCTATTAATTGTATGCCAAAATTATAACAACCGGTTCCTTGCCTTATGTTTGTAAAAATCAAGCTACCCATTTCGCATTCTTACCTGTTAAGACAAATGAACACAGAAGCTACTACTGTTCGCCGACACCAGCTAGCTGACGCAAACCCAGGCCTCCAGCTACCACCACGATATATTATACGTGGTTGTTGATTTGTTTAGTTTGAAAAAAGCTTATAAATAAAAAATTAATTTCTCCGTCCTATAACTTTTTATTTACTTAATACATTTTTTCACAATAGATCGATAACACAAATTTAAATAATTTAAAAGCTTTAAAAAATATTCTGCTGTGTAAATATTTAATACTCCTATTTTGTAAACCCAATAACCACTCAGCAAAAATACAAAATTCAATAATCTCTGTACTAATGTGCATTTTTACAAGCATTTATTTTCTTGTTCTATTATTCGCTTTTTTTTCTATCCGCTTAGTAACTATGCGTTGAACTACTTTAGATTTCATTACGCATGCATTTATACTATCTGATAAAAAATCCCAAGTCCATTTCTATAAGATATACAATGATCCATAAATTCCAGAAGATAATTTCTACTAAACATATTCACATTACTAATGGTGATTTTCTCACCCAAAAATATAATTACAAAATGCAAACCTGTGAAGAAAACTGCCAATTTGATTATAACTAAATAATAAAAGAACAGTCTACTGTGTACAGTTTAGGATATCGCCATATAATATACGAAAATTAAAAAAAAATCATATTGAGAAAAAAAAACTTTTAAAACCATTTTGCTTGTACATTATATTATATTTTACGTTTAATTTAAAGAGACTATATAATTACAATTAAAAAAGATTTAAAAAAAGCAGTTTCTGCTAATATTGTTCATAACAACGCGCATCAAAGCGAGGAGAATATCGAATACAGAGGTGGCACTTCATACATTAGTTTTGTATATTCAAACGTATTTATATTATACACATCGCAAGTAAAGAACAAATTCTTGCATTACACTAGTGTTTAATATAGTTCAATAATATTTCAATGTAGTTAATACAAATAACAAATACCAAAATTGTACTTGAATACATTTGTTAAATAACTTTAATACTAGTATTATGAATATATATATAGCCTAATTCTTATATATCATACGTTATATAGACTAATATAATAAATAATATTATAAAATATACTACATAATATATATACTATATATATATATCTATATATTATATATATATTAATTATATACTATATATAATAAGAATATTAGTAATCATATATACTAGTTATACCTAACTATATAAAGTACATATATCAATATATACTATAGAATTCGTACCTATATATATCATATATATATATAGGTTGTGATGTGTAACGCTTTCAAGCAGTGCAACCTGGTTTCGTTTTTGCAAAAAAATACGCTTTTTTGTTTAAAAACAAAATTCGTTCTTTTTTTTTGTTTTTTTTATTAAAATATACCCTTTTTATGTATTATTAAAGGCATGCTTTTAACTCTACCAATACCCTTCTAAGGCCGTGTAAAGATTGACTATATTAAGACGTTGTATATATACAGGTATATATATATATATCATATTATATATAATATTATATATAATACTATATATATATATTATATATATTACTATAATATAATATATATATATATATAGTATGATATATATATATATATTAATAATATATATATACTATATAATATATATATATATATATATATATATACTATTATATATATATATGATCAAAAAAAAGATGGTGTAACAGGTGGCTTGGGTTCAGGAAAAAGAGAATTAGGAATGTGATTCAATTTCGTGAGGGAGGTATGTGTGTGTAAGTAATATTTCTTTAAACAGGAGTTATTCATAAGTATACTAGAGTGTTGGTGTTGTAGGTAGGGATGGTACGAAGTGAAAAAGTATAATTGATTTGTGTTTGGTGAGAGGAATGTTGCAAGTATGTAATCTGATGTTAAATCCCAGTGAGGAGTTTAGGAATGGGATTCATCAGACATCATTATGTTTTCTATGCAAAAATATAAAGTTAGTGGGACTTGGATGGGAGAGGAAGGTAAATACGAAAGAAGTGGCGTAAAATTAAGAGGTTGAAAGTTTATGAACAAGGTAATAAGGATAGTATGTAGAGAACGCTCGCAAGTAAATCAGTTCGAATGTGAACAAGTTGAAACTGAATAAATCTGGAAGCAATTGTTAGCAGGTGCAAAAGAAGTAGTAAGAATGATAACCAGTGATGGTGACATGAAGATTATTGCAAGCGGTTTAAAGTTAACAAAAGGAAGCAGTTGGTTGATTACTAAAAGCAAATTGAGGAAGTTTAAAAGAAAGATGTTAGGAATAATATAAGGAGCAAAAAAGGAATGCTAAAGATGCATACGTAAGACGAAAAAAGGAGGTAGATGAACAGTTTGGAAGGAGGATGAATGGGACCTACTAGAAAGGATAGGAAGCTCTTCTGGAAGGAAGTGCGAAGGTAAGGAAAGAGAGTAAGGAATAAGGGGAATAAGAATAGATGAATAGGATTAGTTTTTTGTAAATGATGTAAATGGATTATGCGTGAGTGAGAGCTGTGAAAGGACACTTGAAAATCTGGATAATATTGGCAGTAATGAAGCAGGTGATAATGACTGTGTGTGGGTATTGATGGTGCAGAAGGAATAGGTATTTTTGGGGATAAGGTCATTAGCAAAAGGAGGAAATGGTTAGAGTGAGAAAGTTGAAGGAATGGTAAATCTCCTAAGGTATAGATGAAATTACTGGGGTGTAAAATGATCAAGAACCGAGGCAAGATGGTGATTGATGGATCTGAAGTTGGTAATAAGCGTTATGAGGTATAGTTTCGAGGATTGGAGCCCAGAGAGCATGGTAATAGACCTTGTTATATAAGGGTAAGGGAATAAACGGGAACTGTAAGAAATTATAGAATATTAGTTTGTGTGTGTAGGGGAAGATATATGTGGTTTTTTGTTCGAAAAGATGCCCCGCCAAGGAAGACTGAATAGACATTGTGAAACAAGGCGTTTAGGAGTATAGAGGATGTGTGGATCAAAACTTTACATTGAAGCAAAATAGAAAAAATTAGAGAGAGGAAGAATAAATTGTTATTTAGGTTTTATGGATTTGCAACATAGGATTGGAATAGGGAAGCTCTATGGCAGTGTTAGTGATATATATAGGGTTGGTGTTGGTGATAGCTTCTGATGGAATCAAAGTATGCATGATGATAGGGAGGTGTGTGTAAGAATAAATGTAGTCAAAAATGATTGGTTTATATTAATAGCGGAGTGAGGCGCAGGGTTGTTTATGTCTCCTTGGTTATTCAAATTGTATATGGATGGGTTATGAAAGAATTGAAGGTGGGCGTGACAGAAATGGTGTAGAATGATGGAGATGAGTGGAGGGTGCCCTACCTATTATATGCAGATTGATTTAAACGTGTGGCGAATCTGAGAGTTTGAAAGGATCGGTAGGAATTTGGCAGGTGTGAAAAGAGGGAGTTTGAAAGTCAAACATAGATAAGAGAATAGGTTATTGGTTTGTGAGTCGAGGACAAGTCCTCAGTGTGAAGTTATGTTAGATGCTGAGCAGCTGGAAACAAGTTCTGAGTTTAAATATTTAGGGTATATGTTGGATTGAGAAGGGAACGGATTATGCAGAGTTTAGTAGGAAAATTGTGAAATGGCAGAAGGTGGCTGGTGCATTTAAATCGTGTGAATGAAAGGGACTAAAGTCCCTTTAGTGCTCTTGGGTCTTACATGAGGGTATGTTTTACTGTGTTATTGTATATAGTAGACTATGTCTGGAATAAGAAGTATAGAGTTAAAGTTCAAGGTGTTCAGATGAACAATCTTAGGCGGCATTGCTAGGTGTGAGAAAGAATTGATAAAAATGAGGAGATGAACATATTAAGAAACGTGAGTGGTGTTGAAGAAGGGTGTAAACAGAGAATAAATGCAAGATGTTGAGATGTTTTTCATGTGAACAGGAGAGATTATAGTCGGTTTTTAAGCAGAGGATAATGGTGAGTGTGTTGAAAACCGACGGCTGGAGATCGAAGAAAAAGTGGATTGGTCAGTGAACGAATGTCGAAGGAGAGAAATGTGATTTTGGCGAGGCGAGAATAAAGGTGCATAAAGGAGTGAATTAGCGGGGTTTTGTGAGGGGATGGTTGTGGCCACCTGGGTCAAGGGATGAACCTTACGACGTGTGATGAGTTTACCATAGTGAGGGTCCCGTCGCAGTCTCCGGAAGCCTATAGGGTGGATTCTGACTGCCGACCGAGTCCTTACTTTATTAATGGAACAGAGGGGGGGCGTAAGGCTGGGCTTTTCTTTTCGACTTTTTCATATCTTCTACTGCTTTTCTTTTCGATGGCTTTGTTACGACCTACCACCAGTCTTGAGGAGACAACAGGTAGATGAAGAATATATATAGTATATATACTATATATATATATATATATAATATATATATATAATATATAATACTATATATTATTAATATATATATTATATTAAATATATATATAATATTATATATATATATAATATATATCTTAATATATATATAGTATATATATATATATATATATATATTATAATATATATATATATATCTATAACCTTATATATAATATATTATATATATATATATATATATACTATATATATAAATATATTATAATATATATAAAATAATAAAATAATAATAATGAATAATAATAATAATAATTAATAATAAATATAATAATAAGAATATTAATAATAACAATTTTGTTAAATGTAATAATTATATGCCTTAGAGCAAATAAAACTTTATTAAGCATTAAACTCTACTTTATATATTGTATACCTCTTTTAACATATTGTATTAACTGTATTTTAATGCTTAAATACCCTAAAAGGACTTGATATATATGAAAAATAAGTAATTTAAAAAAAAACAAAAAAAAAACAAAAATTTTGGCCATTCTTTTTAAAAAGAAACGTGTTTTTTTAAAAAAACGAACGCGTTTTTTTTAATCCCAAACCCGTATATATATATATATATAATATATATAATATATAATATATATATATTATATAATATAATATATAATATATATAAATATAATATATATTAATATATATATATATATAATATATAATATATATATATATACTATATTATATATTATATATATAATATTTGACACGATACGGATAATCTTCGGGACCACACGCAATAGCTGAACACCTGTATCCAAAAAACTAGGATAGCTACCAAAAAACTGAAAATAATTTTTACATTCAAGCGAAGATTTTTAATGCCGGAAAAGAAAAAATATTTTATTATATTATTAATAAAAAATTATAATGATTATAATTAATAAAAATAATATGCCTGAATAACATCTTGCGCCTGGCATTTTGGGACTTCTCATGGCAGCGAGACTCCTCCCTCCTCCTCCTTCTGGCCAAAAATTAAAAACTAAAAAATAAAATTTAAAAAATAACAAAATTATATAGTTATTTAGGTTAGGTTTAGAATTGCTAGGTCACCAAAAAAATCTATTCTCCCCGTTTAAAAAACATTTTTTCTATGTATGCATTAGAAGGTGTGTGTGTGTGTTGTGTGTGGTGTGTGTGTGCGGTTGTGTGTGTGTGGTGTGTTGTTTGTGTGGTGTGTGTGTGTGGGTGTGTGTGTGTGAGAGAGAGAGAGATAATAATAACTTTTTCCAAAAAAAAAAGAAATTTGAAAAAATTTGATATCTTTATAATAAAAATCAACACTGGTTCTGTAAATTAACTTTTAATTAAAATAGATAAGTAATAATAATAATAATAATAATAATAATTAATAATAATAATAATAATAATAATAATAATAATAATAATAATAAATATAATAAAATAATAATAATAATAAAATCATAATCTAATATAATAATAATAATTTTTATAAAACCCTAAATGCTTTTCGAGCCGTATGAAATCCCAATTTTCTTGAGGATGGATTACACCTCACGGTATGACCCTTAAATGCAGAAACCAGTTTTCTCTTAACTGATAATAAATTCTGACCGTGACAACAGTAAATTGTAATATAGTTCAATAAAGCGAACGTTGATAGTGATTGACTCACAAAATTACTTAATAATACCATTAAATACTTATAAATTAATTAATATGTACAGTTTATGCCAACTATGTTTGAACTATTTATTTAGGACACGTAGATAATTTCATATGAAATGTAAACTAAAGTATATTATATATATATATATTATTAGATATATTTATATAATATATATATATATATATATATATATATATATATATATATATATTATTAAATATACTATATATATAATAATATATATATATATATATATTATATATATATATATATATATAATATATATATATATATTATAGTTTTTTATATTATTACACCACGCACGGGCAATGCCCCTTTTCAAAGGAGGGGCAAAAATAAATAAATAAAATAAATAAATAAAATTACATGACAAAAAAATAAAATTAAAATAAATGAAAAGTAAACCCACCCTGACCTTGCCTAACGCAATTTCCTCAGGTGGGCGCAGACGCCGGACTTAATAGAGGAAGATTAAACATTGCGGGAAAATAATAAAAGAACCAAGAGTTCCAAAATAGATGTGCGGAAAAAGAGGGTACCATAACGAGTGATCCTTGAGTCTCCAATATTCACACAATTTTCATGAGAGAACAAGGCACCTCTTGTGTTACGAGGGAGACGCAGTGGTGGAGGAATGCGAGAGGTCAATTCTCGCGAGCACCTGCCGTTGTAATACCTATTAAAAAGAATAGGGCACCTACGTCACCACGCAGAAAAGAGGGTCAAGGGAGTCAGAGGGTATATGGGACAGTTGATAAGCCTCTTAGCCCGTTAGCTTCAACTCTATCCAAAAGGAGGTGGAACCAGATCCACCTCAAATGTGGGAACAGTATTCCATACAGAGGCGAATAAGACCTTTATATAACTGGAGTATCTTAGCAGAAGAAAAACTTCACGCAATCTGAACAGAATTCCTATCTTTTTTGAGGCCATTTTAGCAACCAATGTGATGTAAGGTCTCCAAGACAATTTACTATTTATGTTTAGGCTAAGAATGTTTATGTTGTTTACGGTAAGACATTAGAGCCGTCAAAGGGGATAGGAAAGTTGGGAGGTGTTTAGAGAGGGGGATATGAAGAAGTTGAGTTTTCAAAGAGTTAAACTTCACAAGATTACGGTTTACCCACTGAAAGAAATTCCGACCACAATCGCAAGATTGAATCGGAAGCAAGCTTGTAGACGAGAGGCAACTCTAGATACAAACGAAGGAGACAATGAAATAGGTGGAAGAATGGAGAGTTGATCATCGGCATAAGAGTGAAGAGTTAGAAGTTCAGCTAAGAAGATCGTTGATTGAAAAGTAGAATAAAGTTGGAGATAAAACAGAAACCTTGAGGAACACCACCCAATTAATAAGAAAGGAGGAAGAGGTTGCTCCATCACAAGAGCTGATCAAAATATAAAGAAACTAGACAAGAGTAAGCAAAGAAGGAGGAAATCAAAGGAAGGTAGCTTAGAGAGTAGCGACGCATGCCATACCTGTCAAAAGCTTTAGATATGTCAAGTGCTACCACACAAGACTCCCCATGATCCTTAAGGGCAGAAGACCATAGATCAGTTAGATAGGAAAGGAAATCACCAGTTGATCCGAACGTCGAAAGCCCATACTGACGATCTGAAGAAGGGAATGAGATTCTGTGATCGATGGAAATGAGAGTAAGGAGAGTTTCAAAGATTTAGATATATATATATATATATATAATATATATATATAGTATATAATATATAGATATATATATAATATATATATAATATATATATATATTATATATATATATATATATATATACATATATTATATATATATATTATATATATATATATAATATATATATATATATATATATAATATATATTATATATATATAATTATACAGGGGCGTAGCCAGGGGGGCTGAGGGGGCTGCAGCTCCCCCCCGAAATTTTCGACAGTGAAATTTTTCAGCAGAAAACAAACTACAAATATTATATATATATATAATATATATATATATATATTATATATATATATATATATATATATATATATATATTATTTATTTATATTTATTTTTTTATAATATATATATATAATATATATTATATATATAGTAAAGATAATATTGAAGCTCTTATCAGAAAAAAATCGAAAGCATAGACAAACAACTGGACAACACAAAATAAGAAAAATGTGAAGGGAAATAGAGAAAAACTTGTACCAATAATTGAAATTATACGTTTATGTGGCCAGCAAGTTCTTGCATTAAGGGGCTCTGACTGGACGTATTGAATTATCAACTCCAGCTTAAAATGACGGAAATTTAAAACCTTCTATGTTCGTGTTCTATTATATGTATTTTTTATACTCGATTTTGTTGTTTGATGATATTGAATTCCGAGCGGTGTACGGTTGTCGTAGTGTCTGCTGGATATTAATTCAATGGTATTACGAGTCCGATCGATACAGAATGTAATATTCATCAGTCATTTAGTCAGCATATATACAAAAGAAAATAGTGGAAGAAGTTTAATAAAAACAAATTTTTTCAGCATTAGCTGATGGAACAACGGATACTTTCCCAAACAGAACAGTTTTTCACTTGTGTAAGGTACTCGATTGGTGGTGATGGAGGTGATCTCCTTTTACTTTAAGAAGATTTTTTATCATTTGTTCCGGTTATGATATCTCAGGGAAAGCATTGGCAAATGTATTTTTGGAGAGACTCGCCTATCTTGGTTTAAAACTCGAAAATTTAAGCAAAGATATTGGAGCCTTTTCCATGAGAGACGAATTCCAAGGAGTGCAATCTGTTTATCGGAATATCCAGAGCTCTATACACACATTGTGTAGCACATTTTTAAATCTATGTCTCTCAGACTTCTAAAATTTCAGGCAATTCGAAACGTCCTAGGATTCATCTCTGAAATATGCCCCTTTTTGTCGATCGAGTCCGAAGCGCACAAAACTTCTGGAAGATAAAATAAAAGAATTTTCTAGTAAAAAAATACAGAGGATCAAAAAGATGTGCGAGACCAGAGGGTGTGATGAAGCGGTTTTCCTTTTTAAAGAGACTATGAGCCAATACTGCGTCATTGAAGAAATAAAAGAATGCCTGCGTGAATTATCACAGAAAGCTACTTCTTTGTTTAAATTCATCATAATAATTTTATAATAACATTATCCGTTTTAAGTAAACTTTCTGAAATAACCTACACCTTGTCCAAACAGTTACAGAGAGGGCGAGGTGTGTGCTTATTTTTCATATTTATATTAAAAATATGATTTATGTAATATTATTTCATATTTTTCTTCTCTATATTTATATATATTATGGTATGTTAAATGTCGATATGTCGACACAGAGTTTAAATCCATATTCACACAAGCTAAAAATGTATGCGACAGCTAATGTATTGAAAGAACAATTCCAAGAACCTACGAAGTTCCAGAACATCGTTGTAATGTGCCTACAACAGATCCCGAATCATATTACCGCATCTCAGTGTTTATTCCGTTTATTGATGATCTGATTTTTTCTTTGACTGATCGATTTCTCTCGCATGAGAAACCACATATATTTACCAGAAATGCATACGTTATATGCCCCTTCACAAAAAAGCATCCTTTTTATAAAGAACCGAACCTCCAGACCCTCACGAGGATACACTAAAAGAGAGTGGTGTCTCTGGCGCGTAAATTGGTGTTAGAAAATGAAACCAAAAACTGCGACGTGCTTTGGTCTGAGTGTGAACAAGAGCCGAGGTTTCCTAACATTGCTACTCTCCTGAAAATCTTAGCAGTATTCTGTATCCACCGCAACAGTAGAAAGAAACTTTTCGACATTAGCGTCTGAAAACGTATTACGGAATAGTGTTGCGAAGAGGATGCATACAAGTCTTGCTTACTGTCAAATCATCGAGATCTCAGCACAAAAGTCAGCAATGAAAATATTTTGAATCCCCTCAGTCATAAAGCAATCAAACTGCAGTTGAGCTGTATAAAAGAATTTTCACTGTTGATCAGTGTGACGAGCTAAAAATTTAGTATTTTTTTTTGTTTGTTTGTGTGTTATATATATATAGGCGGAAATATATATATATATATATATCATACTATAATATATATATGTATGTGTGGTTAGGTTGAGGGTGGGGGGTGGGGGTGAGTTTAGAGGATGAGTGGTGAGGGTGGTAGTATGTGGGGGGGTTGTTAATATTATATATACGGTATAATATATAATATATATATAAATATATATATATATATATATATATATAATAAATATATATATATAATATATATATATATATATATATATAATATATAATATAGTATATAATATATATTAAATATATATATATATATATATTATATATATATATATATAATATATATATATTATTATATAATATATATATATTATATATATAAATATATATTATATATATATATTTATATTGTATTTTATTTTGATTATTATTATTTTTTATATATATATATATATATTATATATATATATAAAATATATATATATATATAAATTTTTTTTTTTTTTTTTTTATATATATATACTATATTAGGGCTATATAATTTAACTTCATTTGAAATTTAACCACTTGCGAAAGTCGCAGCCCCCCCCCGAAAAAAAATTCCTGGCTACGGCCCTACATATATAATATTTATTTTTATTTTATTATTTTTATTTATATATATATTATATATAATATAATAAATAATATATATATATATATAATATATATATATATAATATTATATATATACTATATTATATATAATTATATTATATATAATATATATATTATATATATATTTAAAGTTACTTAACTATATGCGTAGTTAAAATATTATTAGTGTTTTTCACCAGGGATGGCAATTTGGTGAAGTTTTATTATTTTTTTTAAAAAATCAATTTGATTTTTTGATTTTTTTGATTATTTGTTGATTTTTTGGATTCGTAACTGCTTCGTCTAATGAGGATGTATGTATAGATTTCATGAGTTGGTATCATTATTATATATTCTTTTGTTAGCTTGGTTACGAATCCTGAAAAATAGGAAAAAAAATAAAAAAAATTAAAAAAACATCACAAATGATTTTTTTAAAAAAAATCAAAAAAAAATCACAAAATCCATCGTGTTTTTCACCCTTGAGAAAGTTAATTAGATTTTTGATATTTTTGCGAATACTGTTGCTTGTATCATATTACGGAAATTTAAACTTTTAGGTAACTTGATAATTTTATTACACATGATCAATTAGGAATTAAAAACGTTATATAATAAACTAACGTTAAACTGATTGAACACAATGGCAAAAAGCTTGCGTGGTGCTTTAACACAACCTATCAATTGCTGTTTTCTAAAATTGACTAAAATATTGCAAAAATATCAATAAATCTAATTAACTTTCTCAAGGGTGAACCATCACTAATATATTATATATATATATATAATATATATACTAATAATATATATAATATATAATAATATATATATAATATATTATATATATATATATATAATATATATATATATATATATATATAATATATACTATATATATATATATATATATACCTCTGTTTGAAACCATTTAACTGTAGATATTTTGTTTAAATCAAGTTCTTTCGATACACTCAAAATATATAAATTAATAGTTAACAAAATTAAATTTATTTGAGGAGAGATAAAATATCCAAATTAGGCCTTTCTCAATTTTTCAATTAATCAAAGCATGAATTTCGAATTATAACAATGATAGCATAGTTATATCTGATGTATCTATTAGAATATTGATATGTCTAATTATAAAGAGGAATGGATATTCGAGACAGTTAGAACATATGAAGATTTCTTTTTTTTTTTTCATTTATTCTGGTATGTGTTTTATTGTGACTTTGTGCGTGGTCGATATGCCTCGTCTCTTTAGCATTCTTTTGCTTGCAGTGAACTCTTGGACCATATTGGAATCTTATGCGCAGAAAACACGATCTTCTAGAGAGCTCTGGAAAGGAGTTTCGAGGGGAAATGGAAGAAGATGCTAGTTCCAATGAAAGAGTGAAACCCTACCTGAGTGTATAACTCAAGGACTAGCATCGGAACCTTTGCGCCGAGAAATGTTATTAATACGTATATATATATATATATATATATATAATTATACTATATATATATATATATATATTAATATAAAAATTATATATATTATTTTTTATTATTTTATATTTTTATTATTTATTTTGATTTTTGTGTATATATATTTATATATTATTTTTTAATATTTATATTTATTTGATATTTATTATTTTTTTTATTTTTTTATTATTTTATTATTATTTATTTTTATTAGTTTTTATTTAAATAATTTATAAAATATAGAATTTTATATTGTAATGTATTTGTTATTATCTTATATAATATATATATTATCCTAAACACCGTGTATCTCGCATGGATTGCAGTGGGTGTCTATCCACAGAATCTATTGAATACTCCGTGCTATTGCTTATTCTGATTTGGAACAGTGAATTAGCAGAAGGGTCCAGCTCCCTTATCTATTTTTATTTTTTTATTTCTTTATTTGTGATTGTACTAAGGGATTTCTGTATAAGCGCGATGTAGCTATGGCGTAATGGATTTAGTTAAAAAATTCATTCTTGTGTTCATTAAAATCAAATTCCATCTTTATTTTTTTTTTTTTTTTTTTCGTTTATATAAAAGAAGTGACAGGACAATTTTGATGTTCCTCACCGAAATTAGTTCAGATTTTATTTTTATTTTCTATTAAAAAATAATTAGAAAAAGAAACAGGATAAAAACTTTGTGGTTGTTATTCTTGATATCTTTTAAAAAAATAATATTGTTATGTTGTTTATATATGTTCTATCTATATTTCAGTATTTTATTCTATGGTATTAAAAAATTTTAAATCTTCCATGATAGATTTTTGAAAGGCTAGCTGCTTCAATTAATAATCTGGACCCAACTCATCGGAACATCTTTTTCTTAGACAAAGAAACCTTTAGGCTTTCTGTAAAGTCCTTTGAAGATTTAGGTTCTTCCTCTCTATCTAAGATGTCTTTTATTCCTTTTCGGTATTTATTTTCTTGTATTGGTTTTAGATATCTATATAAAGCCAACGGCAGCTCTTAAGATATTATATATATAATAATATAATATATATTTTTATATTATTATTAGTTTTATTATTATGTTTATGTATATAATATATATATATATATATATATATATAATATATATATATATTATATAGATAATAGTATATATATATAGGACCTTTTCTGATTTACGACGTTTGGGTCAGTTTTGAATTTTGTTTTTTTTATTAATTTATATTTTAGTTATTATTTATTTTTCCTATACATTTCTATATTATATTTTTTTTTATATTCTGACAAAATTCAAAAATATGTAGGACCTTTTACGTTTTACAACCGTAGTGGTAACTTTTTTTTTAAACTAAAGAATACCCAAGGGGTTAAACCGCAAAAATGGCATGAGTCGGTGGTCTCTCGGCCTTCCGAGGGAACCGACAGGTAATCTATCTCGCTCTCCCGCCTCTGGTGTAGGTTCTCCGAATACCCCCCTTCTCTTGGGTATTGGTGTCGCGCGGAGTTCCTCCCCCTCCCCTACGGGGTATGGAAACATCCCCCTCTGTCCCCCCGTCGGCTCGATCACTTTTTGTTTTTTTTTTATTCTATTTACGTTTGTTTAGTATATGAGGCTGTGAGGGGTTCGCCTGATTCCAAATATGTAAGTCGGTTCTTTCTGTAAGTGTTACTTTCAGATATTTCATTTATGAAAAATATGTTGTTTTTGTTGTTTGTTTTTTTTTTACATTTTTGTAATAACCTTTATACGCTGATTCCAAATATGTAATTGTTTTTTGTGTGTGTTTTTTTTTTTTTTATTTTTTTTTTTTTTTTTTGTGTTTGGTCCTTATGTTTGGGTTTTTTGGTTTTGTTTTGAGTCTTCTAAAAAATGCATGAAGTTGTTTTTTGATTTTTTTTTTTTTTTTTTTCTTTTTTTTTTTTTTTTTTTCTGAAGTGTTCGTACTTTTCGATGGGTGGGGAGGGTGGGTGTAATGTTAAATAACAAGGTGGGTTGAAAATTAAAATGGATTTTTAAAATTTTTTTTAAAAATTGTTCGAACTTTCGAAGTCACTGCTTCGTTACACTGAAAATTATTTGTTGGTATCATTATCAGTAAGCAATATATTAAAAAAAAACAAAAAAAATTCAAAACTACCCAAGCGTTAAACAGAAAAGGCCTATATATATATAATATATATATAAATAATATATATATATAGTTAGGTGGGGGTGGGGGGGGGTGTGTGTGTGGTATTAATATATTAAATATTATATATATTATATATTATATATATATATATATATATATATATATTATAATATATGGCAACCACACATATGGGCAAGGATGGGCTCTTTCTTCTTTTTTTCAATAAATGAAAGAAATAAATTTTTTTAAATAATCAGGTATTTTTTATACTAAACTTTATTTTGGTTGCGAAAAAAATCATACGATATTCCTTCGCATAAAATATAAGATAATATGTGGTCAATAAACCTTAAAAACGCCTCGTTTCCAGATACAAGGTGATTTTGTATATATATTCTGCGTGATTGTTGTATTATCAGTATATGTTGATTATATTTCCATTGCCCGGTCCCTGCCAATCTCATCCTTTAATAATAAGGCACAAATATACCGGTAGGAAAGGTTTACCTACCTTTTATTACTTAGTTCCGTATTCTCGCTTCATTTCATTACTAAAGCTATAATACTAGATTCTCGTTTGGTCGTCTAAGTAAGTTTCTGTGTTCAGAGTGTTGCTTATATTCAAAGAATGAGTTATATTATCAAACAAATTAGTCGAAGTATGATGCAATATGCATTTTTTTGTTTACGGTACTGTGACGAACGGTATAACGTTCTATATTTAAGTCATCTCTATTTGCGTCCTTTTCTCTGAGGAACAAATGTCCCCTTAAAGTTGATATAAACCCGCTTCATAACTATGTTTGCACGTCCCATCAACGTCTATTAGAGAAAACAGGAAGTTTCCTAAAAAACTTATTAAAATGAAAACGGGCGACTCGCACAGTATCAACTCCAAAGCGAAGAACAGGTTCTCCAAGAACTGAGACAGTCCTACAACAAGTACCAGAGAGATTGCTGCGATTCGGTAGCTATCATGTTAGGGTGTAAGTCATTCGACAGGTTTCAGTGTATTGAAAAATCAACTTCTGCTACCCTTATTACAGTCCACACGGAGTGGCAGCACTTGTAACCAACAGATTTCCTACAAAAGAGTAGCTTTGTGTCGATGATGCCAAAACAGAAAAGGCAGGACAGTCCTCACATTTAGCAGAAATATTGTTCAACGATGAGGCAAATTTTCCAGAGACGCCATATCGAACTTCAACAACAATCACATATGGGCTTATGAGAACCCACATGCAATAGTTGAAAACGCCATCAACACCAGTTCATCTGAATACTGCGTCGGTAATTGTTGCGAAACATTTGATAGTCATCTTTACCATGCTAGGCTTTACTGGAAACGTTAGTCGCCAATCCTTGAACATGACTTGCCTACACTACTGAAAGACGTCCCATTAAATTAAGATCGATAATGTATTTCATGCACGACGTCGCTCCAGCTCATTTCAGTTTATTTGCTCGTAACTATTTGAAACACTGTTATATCCAAGCCGTTTGATAGGTCAGGAGTACAGAACCGCCTCCGCGGGTCTCCAGACCTAAATTCATTGAATTTCTTTTGTGGGGTCACCTGAAATATTTGGTTTATAGAGTTATACAGCAACAGTTGAAAGTCCGAAGAATTAAGGGATCATAAATCGCATCTAATAAGTGACACCAATTCGGCCACACACACGCGATTATATTTGAACGTGGTCCGCCAATCAATGTGTTCGCAGAATAGAGCCCTGTATTGGCCCGCTGGGGGGTTGGGCTCATTTCGAAAACAATTAAATATGATAAAAGTTGGCTGTTGATTATACTAAATCTAGTGTATTCAACCCCAGTCGTCTATTGTAATGATATTCTCGCTGTTAAATAGTTTACATACGTAAGGTAAACTAGAAAGTATAATTTGCTTGAATTGACCAATGTGGTAGAAAAGCTTAACCGACTTTGTAATGTGAGTGTGTTTTGACGCATTTCTATTAAAAAAACAGATGAAAATTAGTATTTCGAATTCCCTATAATAACCTTTCTATCGCCTTATACCAAATCCTTAATGATATAGCGTTTGAACTTGTAAGTTATAACTTTATATCGTTTAAATTAGAGATTCTGAGTCGACTCAATGTGAGGTATCTGCGGAGATAACTCGAAGCGTCGATTCCTCCTACGACGTTGATAAATTGATATTTATTTAATAGTGGGTACATCAATTATTTTACTTATATATAATCTTATATATTCTATGCACTGGTGCACAATATTTCACACTTGGAAAATTTTTTTTACGCATCCCAATATATTTAGAAGTGAATTACCTGTAAGAAGACCATTCATATTGCCTGTAAATTATAAGTTGATAAATTGTGAAGTAGTCTCCCTTTGTGAAAAGATTCACATTTATTCATATATATCATAAAAATTTATACTTAAGGAGGATTTAAAACTAATACCTAGATATACGATTGCTCTCAATTGATGTTCTCTTCAAAGCGTCTTCTCTGTGAGCAAGACGTATCATAGTTACTGTATATATATACTTACTACTCAAACTTATTCTCTAGTTCGCATAGGTATCATTAGTGTTTCCGAAAAGTTAAAAATAACATTAAATAATTAACAAATAATTAGTTTAAAATCTTTAAGGGGCATGTAAAAATATATTAATATATATAATATATATATATATATATATATATAATATATATATATAATATAGCTTATAGCTACTCCCACCCTTGGAAAAATTTCTTGCGGACCCCTGTATATATATATCATATAATTATATTATACTAATTTTTATTTAGTTTATTTTTATTTTACTAGGGTATTTGTATTTATTATTATGTATTTAATATTTATTATTAAGTAGTTAGGTATAAATACCATTTGAGTAATGACATCTTAATTAGTTACCTCAATTTATAAATTTCTCATTAATAATGCTATTTATTGGAATACTTTATTATTTATAATTCGAATAAATAAACTTAGATATTATTGTTAATAAGAGTTTAATATTTACCTTATACTAATTTATAATAATATATAAGTAATTATAAATTGAGACTTACAAATAATTAGTTTAATACATTCATGGATTATATAAATAATTGATAATCCAAATAACCTACTAGTTCTCATTGTTCTAAGTATTAGCTTGGTTCTTAGTCGATTATACAGAGTAAGTTAAGTACTACAACATGTTTAAGCTGACCCTGTGCTTACTCAGATACTATGTAATGTTTTGTTAAGGTGGGATAATACAGTAATTTATATTTAGGTATGTACTTGAACTATTAACTTTTAATAATACCTGTAATATTAACTAGTAGGTTCCTATAACTGAGTGAACAAACCAATGTCTAGATATTGACTTAATACCATAAACTACTTAGACACTTAAATCTAATAAATTGGAGATGACGACTCCACATATATAATATTATATATATAATTATATATATATTATATTATAATGTATTATATATTAATATTATATAAATATATATATATATATAATTTAATATATTAATTAATTATATAATATATATTATATATATAATATATATATATGATATATATATATTAATAATATTATATAACTAGTTCACTCACCTCCCAAGTGATAGATAAAGTATTGCAATTGGTACCTTCGTAAGAATGAAATAACTCAGTGAGACCTAGCTCCAGGTGGTGGCATACCCAATTCGTGTGAGAAATAGGTCTTGGGTTACAGCTGACCTCAGAACGACTAAATTCTGCTCGGCAGCTGGCCAGATCCACGTATCGCTCTGGAATCCGTGAATAAGTTTTCTCCTGATTTAGTATGAATAATGCTACTATCTACTCATAGTAATGTTTACTTCATTAACTGTCTGATGTCTAGGAGATCCCGAAGGGCTAGAGTTAATAGTGAATGCACATAAGATCCAACGAGTTCCTACATCTCGCTCCCAAATACAGTCTCGAAGGAAACCTGGGGCGCCCTTTCTTACGGACATTTGGCGATCGTTCAAAACATTCATATCCCATAGCGTAGCCTAGATTGAGCGATTTTATCCGGCCAACTTACTACTGTCTAAGTTTTAAATTATTTTTTTCTTATATTTTTAACTAAATTGAGTAATATTAACCCTAAAAGGGTTAATAACGCAAAAGATGTTGACATGGATTGTCGTGTGGTTCTCTCGGCCTTTACCGGAGTGGATAAGGATAACTGACAAGTATTACCTATATAGGTAGGACTGATTTTCCCCCTCTCAGGGGGGGGATTACTTACTGAGAACACCCCGCCTCTTTATGTGATATTATTTGTGGCTTAGTCCGGAGGTTCCTCCGCCCCGTCCCCTAATTTTTTTTTTTTTTTTTACCATTTTGTAGTAAGCTTTATACGCTTGTTCAGATAAATATGTAAATTTAAGTTACTTTTTTACTGATCAGCTGTTACTGATACTTTCAGTAAATACTATATGATTTCAATTTAAGAAAAAATATTGTGTTTTGTTGGTCTTTACATTTTTATGTGATCTAATAAGCTTATATATTACGCTGATTCCAAATATGTAATTATGCGTTTTTTACTGTTAAGTTTCGTACTTGTTATTCTTATAGATTTATTTTAAAATTGTATTGATAATAATTGTTAGATTCTTTAAATAATTTAATTTTAATAAAATCATGTTCCGTCACCCTACATGATAATATCTAATATATGATTAGTTACATAGGAGTGATGAGCTCGAAGAGGTGATGGTTGTGTAGGGAGTATAGAGAAGCGGAAGGAGGAATAATACAATAAACTGGACTGAGAGCTTAAAGCATAACAGGGCATTAATAGGTGGGTGAGTAGGGTGAGCGTGAGTGGGGAGGTGGAGGTGAGTGTGAGGTGTGTGGAGAGTGAGATAGGGGGTGAGGGTGAGGTGAGTGAGGTGTAGGGTGGGGTTGGAGTGAGGGGTGTAGAGGTAGAGGTAGGTAGGAGGGTGGAGGTAATGATATATATATATATATATTATATAATTATATATATATATATAATATTATATATATAATATATATATATATATATAATATATATCTTTCTTTCTTTTTAATAATAATAGTATTATATATATATTAAATAATATATAATATTATATATATATTAATTAATATATATATATATATTAATATAATATATATATATATATATATAAAAAATAATATAATATATTACATGTTAACATAAATAAGGTGTGTAAACGAGATCACGTTTTATATAAAAT
>JABUQX010115626.1:10000-45112 GCA_015478945.1 Trachelipus rathkii | reverse complement strand
CTTCTAATTCTTCCCCTTCCACTGAACATACTACTAAGAATGTATATTGCGGAAAATCTCTTCCCAAAACGGAACAAAGTACACGTCCACGGAACGAATGTCCATTGTCCGTCCACGGAACGAATGTCCGTTGTCCCCTAGTCATTCACACTCTCAGGATACTAAGTCCGACTTGCCTAAACAGTATTTACCTAATACTAATATACCTAACCCTTGTGTACTTATCACTAATTTACCTAACCAAGGTTTAACCTAATACTAATGTACTTAACCATTGTGTACCTAACACTAATTTACCTAAATCTTGTACACCTAATCCTAAATTATCTAACCTTTGTTTGCCAAAACCATATAGTCCTTCTTTACCAAAGTTAAATACACCAGTTGTAAGTAATCCACCTGTGGAGAAAAAGTCAAACACAGATTTCTCATTCTGTTTTCCATTTATGAACATGGAATCTATTTACTTACAATTCACAAGCCCAAAGAAACGTACTTCTCCTTAATTTCTGACTACCCAGACACACACCGAAATCACACGAAGCACTTCGATAGTAACTTTACATGAAACCTCTAAAGAATTACAAAGATCAGTCAGTGTTGACGGCGCGAGTACAGTTTGGTACTCACTGTAAGGCTGTCAATTGTAACACGTGTTCACAACGCAATGCAGTTTATAACATTCCGTAGCTTTGGACAAAAATAGTCTTAACTTTGAAACCGCAATGTATTGTTGACACGACTGAGGTAGCCAGTATTTAGCTATAATTTGCTATGAGGCTATTTCCTCAACCCAAACTGAAAATACACTGTTATAGTACGAAACTATCCTCATAGCGACATTCGAGAGATAAATGCCGATACAGAGTGTGCTTTGAACACATGAACAGCTACTGTTCCTGGTAGATTCTGGATACATCATAATATTCCGATTACCTTCTTCTGATAGTCGATTAAGTAGTGTACTGCCGGCTAACGGTCTGAGTATGCATCCTATGCAACATTTCAATAGAATAATCCCAGGAGAAAGATGATGTTAGCCGTTCCAGGTAGTATTGTGGGAGCGATCGGCCTGTTAAGAAGAACGCTCTTATTTTACATCCCCCGATGTTTTAACAACTGAGAAGAACTGATTAAAAGACCTCGGAATCATTTCGAGATCTATTGCAAAGATATAGTCAGTTCTCATACCAACCACATGGTCAAAAAAATTCCTTAAATCCTATCATCCCTGAAGCCTGAAAAGTGAAAACTGCGTTGTACTCATTTTTATATATTGATTTAAACATATCCCTGAAATAAGCTAGAGTATGTGCTCTCATATGAGTGAACATTTCTTAGTTACTAAGGGTTTCGCTGTAATTTTTGTTGCGAGTATATATACTATATAGTTATATACTATTAATACTGATATATAGCGTAATAAATCAGTATACTAATATAGATATTCATATAGTCAGTAGCATATCTCATTTATTATTAGGTATATTATAACTAACTATATATATTATAGTAGTTACAGAGTGAAAATATAGTAGTATGAATGTCTATTCAAAGCTGTTATAGGGTTGGCAACGGTATATAGCCATACATAATATTTTCTCGCAAGTACCCTTGACCTGCATTGTCATTGACGATGTTGGCAAGGGGGTAGGAGGAGGTCAGTATTCATATATTTTCAGAATTGATGCTCTGCTGGATACAATGCAGGCAGTCATCCGACGTTTTCGCATCCCGAAGTTCTCAAAACAAACCGAAGACAGCCGGGTGTGGTTAATTGTACTAAGTACACTATACAGGTAAGCGGTACACTTTTTCGTTTTGTGATTTAATGATGTAATTATCTAATCGCTTGCTTAAGCCAAAATAAAATTTTCCAAAATTTTGGGGATCGCATTATTCTGAAAATAACTTTGGTAATAACCAATCTATGATGATTGATATTCGGGTGTAAAACGCAAATTGATGAATGTTGAGTTTTTTATGGCCTAAATTAGAGAGAGCTTATGTTACTGATAATCTTCGAGAAAAATATTATAATATGGTATCAATGCAATTACAATTTTATTGTTTTGCATTTCCATCCCCCTCTCCTAAGAAGTCACTGTTTCTTTCTATAAATCTTATTATGATAAAACTAAACCTTTCCTATCTTTTTCCAATTAATTGTATGGTGTTGTAAGGTATAACTTACTAATAGTAGAACCTACATACTTATATTCATTCTAAATGATGGTAGAGAAGGTGTTTAAACGTACTTAGGGTCACCTGACTCCGCAATATAGCAAATCATCCTCTAACTTATCCTCGGATAAATACTCAGTCTATGCTAGCTGTCATTCTATTATGCCGTTCGAAAGTAAGGGTGGGGTTGTTTAGGGCTTAGTGGGGAAGTGTGTAGTGGTACATTGTGGAGTCCAGGTTAATTCACAACCCATACTATGTGTGTATAGGTTTAGTTCCAAAGTGGTTTTTCAAGATAGAAAACTTTTCTAATATATTACAAAAAGTCACTACTTTGTGTTTAAATTGTTAATTTTCATAAGATAATAATCAATTTTTATGTTTGTATATTTTTTAAACGCTTTGGTTTTTTATGGTTAGTAAAATCAGTTTTTCTTTCTGTTACAGTAGACATATCCATGTTTTCATAATTTGTAATTTTAATTATAACCCAATAACTGAATAACCAGTAGTTCTAAAAGCTTATCAAAGTTCCAAAGTTTAATGAAGGCATACTTACCAAAGTATTGATGATTTTTGTTCCATCAAATCACTAATGTACCTACGAAGTTAGGAAACACTTACACATTAAGATCCAATTCTCCCAGGTATGTAAATCATGTTTGAACTTCTAAGTCACATTTATTTACCTCAAAGATTTAGATAAATGATAATTTCGACATGCATTATTCGCCTATTTGCTGACCACTTTGTTGGAATTTTAGCAGGGGAGAGTTGTATTTTCATCAGAGCTCCTCCTTTCTCGAGCAACAAAGATAGTTACCGGAAGATAGCAATATGAAGTCTACAAGCTCGATGAGTATGCTATCTGGTTGAGGGCGATTGATAAGATGACTCTTGTATTGTTCAAATAATGTAAATAGAGGTTATCACGCAGTTAATTGTGGCAATTGTCTTGAGAGTCATATTGCATATTTTCAAATTATTTAACTGTTTATCTAAGCGCTCTCACTGTAGACACTAAGATTTCTGTAATCATTTTTACAGGATTTTAATTTTGGTGTAAGTACAGGAACCTGATATTCAATTTCTAATTTTGGGTATCTTGATCTTGCAGCATTCAAGACAAGTTTTTATTTTTTTGTGTACTTATCTTGTTTTTATAGGGATCTTGATCATGCATCTGACGTTCAATCCGTTTAAGGACCGTCATCGAAGCGAATTGCGCATCTTCATATTGGGACTTGTCGAATTTTATTTTTGGACTTGTCATTAGTCTTATCTGGATCTTGTCGACCTCACAAGTAATTCGAATTGCATCTCATAGTTAAAAGTCAGTCCCTTAAAGTCTGGAAGCTCCTGCAGACCACATTTAATCAAAGTCTGGATAAGCCTTCCCAGACTATCTGCATAAATTATGCTGGATAACTTTCGCCAGAATCAGTAATCAGTTGAAGTAGTTCTCTGACGCATTGTTTTATAACAACTATTAGATTAGTCAGTTGTGGGTTCCCAACCCCGTAACCATTTTTTTTAAGGCTATATCCCCCTAGTTTCCCGGATAACTGGTGAATGTATTAACATTACCTCTACTACTTTTGATAGTATATATGGATTAATAAATCTATCTTTTACTTCTTTTTCATTCTCCCCTTCTACCCAATTTAAAAAGTGATCTATTCTTTACTTGGACACAAACCAGTCAGCATTTGGAACAAACCGGTGGTCCCTCTTTCCTGCACCCTGCCAGTAGAATAAAACTTGATGGCTCTTTTCAATATCTCCTCCAGGTAGATATCACATAATTTCTTTTTAATTTTCTCACAGTTTTATATTATTTTTATTAATTTTGATAATAACTCAATTACTTTATTCATCCACTCGACATAACTTCCAAATAATTGCAAAATCTTCTTTCAAATTTCAAAAGAAAAAAAATACAACAGATATATTTCTGGCGCCGAACTAGGGAAACGCATCGTGTCCTTGTTCGGTGCTCTTGCCTTGCCACTGGATTGGGATTTTAGATCACTCATTGCCAAACCTCACAAAACAGTATAATTAAAAGACACTATTCCCATAAATCTTCTATACTGTCTTAATATTCTTTATCATATACTTAAACATTCTTTCTTAAGAGTGAATGAGTTTGAAAGAAATTGTATTAAAGAACTCCTTGATAATTTGTATTAAAACTATACATAACATTTATAAGCAATTAGCAATACGCTGATGTACTTTATTTTAGTTTAACTTTAGTAGACTGGTACACATTGAAAACTATTTAATTTTAGTTTAAAAATACTTAATTGCTTTAAAGTTGCTGTCTTAAATCTATAAGCATTTGGACTTAAAGGTAATAATTGTTTTATGAGTTACAACGCTAAATCTATAGACATTTAATTCATATAATGATTGCCAAAAATGTTCCCCGTAGTGACAATTATAATGGTTGTCATCACTCAGATGCATCCACTGAGTCTGAGTCAGAGATCCCTACCACTAATTTGATTGATTTTTCCACATCCATGAGGAAACTCTTTTAGATGTGCGTCTCAGGAGCTCAAACGTTAATAGATGCTGGAGCATAGTAGTATTAGCTGTTTTGGTCACTACGCATTTATACGCGGTATACGATTGGGATACATAATCTGTGTCTAATAGACAAGTATGTACTGCGGTAGTATCGTAGAGTCGCGATGTAGATGCTACAAGCATTTGATGGCGCGGCTGGCTCATCATTTCAGCGGTTAACTGTTAGTTAGTTCTGCCAGCAGTATAGTGTCGTCGATTCGAGTGTCTCAAGTAATGGTCGTTCATGCGACCCGACGTGTCTTATCGCCCAGTAGCTGTATTCAGCAGGATCACTTATCATGTTCTGCAACAACCATGTTCTATGTACAGCTAGTCGAGGTGGGCTTGAGTCGCTCGTTGCGGCGTCGTCTTACGGACCTCATGATTGAGGCATGCTGATTGATCACACGCGTTATGTCGATACTGTGTATTCACGATGATGCTATCACGCTCCATGATTGCCATACCACATAGATGCAAAATCGTACACGTCTAGTAAGAGCGTAAGGATACACTAGAATATCAGTACCAGCGAGACATGATCGTATGTGCACCACGTTGAAGAGAGATGATGGCAGACGCGAAGAATCTTACTCAAGATCGAAGCAAAGCATAACACCGATATGTACTCATGGTCCGCATTATAAAACAAAATTGATAGGAAATGGATTAGAATCCATCTTACACTTGAATTCCTTATCAATAGGAATTCACGATAGATCTTAAAGGGTAACCCTGGTACGGGTCTTCATTATATCAGTAGATAATGGTACATAATGTTCTTAACTTAAATTCTAACGCGATTTTTGAGGGCTTAGATTGCGGTAGCCTGAACTATATCATTATTGTCTCACGGCCAGCACCTATGCAACAATAGTATTAAAGTTTAGTGCTCGGTAGCGCATGGATCAAGGACAACTTGATCGAGTCACTGTCCTTTAATGTCTCATTCGTTGCTTGTCACCAGGAGTGAATAGAGATTATTTCTCTGTTCGAGGCAGCCCGCTCATCAATGGTATGAGAGGAAGAGAGAAAAAAGGGAAAGGAATCCGCTATGCAGTACTGATTTACAGATCTGCCCGCCGTTACAGAAATGAGAGTATTCGTTTGTTTGCCTACAGGCTAGAACGTCTGGCTAGTCATGCTACCATGGTCTAGACATGAGTGCGGCATCGAAATCTCTCCGAACTACTCAATTTTTATGTAGCCTTCCAAGCAAAACTAGAACAACGGTGTTAGAGGAAGTACATAAAAAACTGGTACGAGCTCAATAAAAATTTGGCGTACACCCTGGTCAGATAATCGTGGGGTATGCTGAATTCCTATACACCGCATAACAAAGATTTCTCAATTGTCCGCATTTACATATCTCCCGAAACACGGAGACATGTGGTAAAGAACAACAAATACTAATTACCATTCTAAGGTTTCCACTCATAATTCTTCTCAACAAAGTCACATTCTTCCAAGAACATAGGACGATAATCAACAACTCTCTTTAAATCAATGCGCGGTGTCGTCACCCCTTTTCGCGATCTTCCTCCATAAAAATTCCCGGACACATGAAAATAATTGCTGTTCGAGCTTTTAAACTCCTAAAAAGCCTAACTAGATCTCTGTTGAGAGGACGCTTGTCTGTGATTTTTGCCATAAAATCGGTCATCAGATGCGTGAATGCTACAAATATCTGGAAATTTGTAGTTACTGCAAAAAGAAAGGTCACGTTATAGCTGACTGCAGAATACGTAACCAACATCTCTCCCACAGAAAGTTCGCAAGGCTGTTTGTCCCTTTTGCGGAGGTCCTCACCCGGGGATGAAGTGTCCTCAACACCCTCCATCCCAACAAACACCGCCAAATTCTCCGCGAACACTGCATACTTTTAATTTTCCACTACTTCTCATTCTTCATTTCCATGAAAATACTTACTAATGATGTATAGTTACGGAAATCTCTTCCCGAAATAGCGGAACAAAGTACACGTGCCAACGGAACGAATGTCCGTCTGTCCAACTTTAGTCATTCACACACTCATCAGGATACCTAAGTCCGACTTGCCTGAACAGTATTTACCTATTTATCTAAGTTATACCGTGAACGCCTTGTGTATTTATCACTAAATTGTTACCTAACCTAAGGTTTACTACTTACTATTTCCTGAACTCTTGTTTAACCTAATACTAATTTAAACGCCTAACTGCTGTACACCTAATCCTAATTTTATCCTAAACCTTTGGTTAGCCAAACAGCCGGATATAGTCCTTTCTTTCCCAAAGGTTAAATGCACGTACCAGTTGTAAGTAATCCCACCTGATGGAAGAAAAAGCCAAACACAGATTTCTCATCTGTTTTCCATTTATGAACATGGAATCATTTACTTACAATTCACAACCGCAAGAGGAGAAACGTCTTCTTCTTAATTCTGACTACAGAAACACCGAATCACACAAAGCACTTCCTGTAAACTTTACATGAACGTACTAAGAATACAGCAGTCCATGTACGTTCACTGTATAGCTGTGCATTGTACACGTTTATTGCACGCCAACGCGAATCATTTAATCAAAATTATCCGTAGCTTTTGGAAAAAATAGTCTTAATTTGAAAACTGTATTGTTGACACTGGAGCCAGTATTAGCTTAATTAGCTATGAGGCTATTTCACCTCAACCACCCTGAAAACAACTTATAAACCTTCCTGGAATTGGAATAAATGCCATTGCAGTGGCTTAACAACATGAAACCAGCACGTTTCCTGTAAGATTTCTTTATCATGCAATATTCCATTATCACTTCTTTGATAGTGATCTTATTCGTACTAACCCCTAGTCAATTTCATAATCATATCCCAGGAGAATGATGTTAGCCCAGGTAGTATTGGGAGCGACAGCCCTTAAAGAAACCATTTACTACGGCACGATTTAACAACTGAGAAGACTCTGATTAAAAGACTCGAAACCAATTTCGGATGACTATTGTCAAAGAATATAAGTCAAGGTTTCTATACCAACCATGGGTCAAAAATTTCCTTTTAACTTCAATCCCCTGACCTGAAAAATGAAAACTGCGTATGTAAATGGAACTACCTTTTTTCTATTGATTGTTAAAATCCGCTGAATATAGGGTTTGCTAGCTCATCTGAGTAACTATTTCCTAGTACTAGGTTCGCCTGATTTTTTTACGGTATATATATATTATATAATATATATATATTAGTATATATAATATATATATATATAATATATATATATATATAATACTATAATAATATATATAGTGATATATAATATATAGTATATTATATATATAGGTAGCAGAGTAAATATATAGGTAATGTCTATTCAAGGCATATATATTGGCAACGTATAATAGCCAGTACATATATTTTACCTCAATACCTGACTCATTGTTCAATTGACGATGTTGCATAGGGGGTAGGAAGGAGTCAGTTTACATATTTCAGGATGATGCTGCTCTGATACCAATGCAGCAGTCATCCGAAGTTCTCAAAGAAACCGAAAGTTCTCAAAACAACCGAAGACACCGGGTGGTAATGTAACTTTTAAAGTAATATAAGGTACACTTCTTCAGTTTTGTAGCTATTATTGTATATCTATTGCTCGTAAGCAAAATAATAATTTCACTAAAATTTTGGGATCGCAATATTAAAAATAATTTTGGTAATAACCAAATCTAATGATGAATTGATATTGGGTGTAATAACAAATTGATAATGTTATTTTATATTCTAATTATAAAATTCTTATTTACTGATAATCTTCGAAGAAAAATATTATAACATATGGTATCAATCGCCAAATTTACTATTTATTGTTTGGCGATTTCCCCATCCCTCTCGCATAAGAAGGTCCACTGTTTTCTAAATCTTAATTTTTCCTACTTACTATGTGATACCTTTTGCCTATCTTTTTCCAATTAATTGTATGGTTTGAAAGGTATAACTTACTAATAGTAGAACCTACATACTAATATTCATTCTAATGATGGTAAAGGTGTTTAACGTACTTAGGCACCTGACTCCCAATATACCAAATCATCCTCTAACTATCCCTCGGAAAAACTAAGTCTATGCTCTGTCATTTATTATGCCTTCGAAAGTAAGGTGGGGTTTTTTAGGCTTAGTGGGGAAGTGTGTAGTGGTAATTGTGGAGTCCAGGTTAAATTCACACATACATGTGTGGTATAAGTTAGTTCCAAAGTGGTTTCAAGATAGAAAACTTATTCTATATATTAGAATAAGTGAGTACTCTGCTTATTAAGGTTAAACCTGTATGATTAAACTATTTTTTGTTTGTATATTTTTTACCTTTGGTTTTTTATGGTTAATAAATCAGTTTTTCTCTCTGTTACAGTAGACATATTCATGTTTTCATAATTTGTAATTTTAATTATAACCTAATAACTGAATAACAAGTAGTTCTAAAAGCTTATCAAAGTTCCAAAGTTAATGAAGGCATACTTACCAAAGTATTGATGATTTTTGTTCCATCAAATCACTGATGTACCTACGAAGTTAGGAAACACTTACACATTAAGATCCAATTCTCCCAGGTATGTAATCATGTTGGAACTTCTAAGTCACATTTATTTACCCAAAGTTAGTAATGATATTCATCATTTTCCCCTTTTGACTTTTGATTTCAGTCCCTTCCAAGGTTGATTTTCATCAAGAGCGTCCCTTCTCGACACATATTCCACAAGACCCTTCATTGATAACGTGCTTATCGTTAGGGTAAGATCTATCCCTTATTTCAATAATTAAAATAGTTGTTACTTTGTAATTAATTGTTTCATAATTGTAGTATAATATATATTTCAATGATCTTAACTTTTTGAACGTTCTAAAAAAATAATTCCTGTAATCATTTTTATCAGGGTTTTAATTTTTTGGGTCTTGATCGTTCACGTACAAGACACTTTCTTTAATTTTTGGGTCTTGATGCTTCAACTCAAGACAGTTCTTAATTTGTGCTATTCTTGTTTTTTGATTTATCAGTTGGTCTTCGTTTTATTAGACCTCTCGAAGGAATTCATCTGTCATTTTGGACTTTGTGTCGTCTTTTATTTTGTGGGACTTGTCTTAAGTCTTATCTTAAGTCTTCACCTCACAAGATTAATCATAATAGTTAAAAATTCTCTTAAGTCTGGATAACTCCCCAGACCCATTAATCAAGTCTGGATAGCTTCCCAGACCCATTAATATTCTGGATAACTTCCCAGAATCAGTAATAGTAAGTCAGTTCTTCTGACGGCTATTGTTTAGATAACAACGTGTTAGTTAGCACGTTGTGGGTTCGCACCCGTAAAGCCATTTTATTTTACAGGCTAATCCCCCTAGTTTCCCGATACCTGGTGAATGTATTAACATTACCACTATTACTTGTAAAAGTATATAGTATGGATTAAAATAAATCTATCTTTACTTCTTTTTCATTCTCCCCTTCTAACTAATTTAAAAAGTGATCTATATTCTTTACTTGGACACAAACCAGTCAGTATTTGGAACAAACCGGTGGTTCTCCTTCTTTTCCTGGCGCCCTGCCAGTAGAATAGAAACTTGAAATGGCATTCCTTTCGAATATCTCCTCGCGCAGGTAGATATCACATAATTTCTTTTCTAATTTTCTCATCAGTTTCTATATTATTTTTTATTTAATTGGTGATAATACTAATTACTTTTTTCATCTGGAGGTCAAGTGACGGTACTTATTCATGCCCTCGTCACTTGGTCTCCACTAAGCTTCAATATAATATAGGTTAGTATATTATAATAATAGTATAATATATGATAGATATATATATAC
The DNA here is from genome assembly GCA_015478945.1 of Trachelipus rathkii. Classification (NCBI taxonomy): domain Eukaryota; kingdom Metazoa; phylum Arthropoda; class Malacostraca; order Isopoda; family Trachelipodidae; genus Trachelipus; species Trachelipus rathkii. Next base: position 34,530 of record JABUQX010115626.1, on the reverse strand, counting down.
GTATATATAATATATAATAGTAAAATTAAGATAAATAATTATTATATTATATATATATAGGTATATATAGGCAAGCAAAGTTATTTTTATACACTGAAAACTAACTCCAACTTTCTTTCTACTTTTCTATTAAACTAGATATATAAATAAATATAAATTAGGAAATTGAATTTTTTCAAAAAGCAAAAAAGAAGAAAAAAAAGAAAACGAGAATTAATTCAAGAACCCCTCAGAGATTTTAATAAAAGATTCAATCAATTGATACACTTGTAGCATGCACAACACATTTCATTTAAAACTTAATGAGTTTGGCAAGCTCTATTTGATTTTCTGAGAGCTTTACAAAGCCCAACCACAAGAAACAAACCCCTGAGTCTTAAACCGAATCGTAAAAAGCCCTTTTAAACGACAAGCGAGCAATTCCTTTAAGAACACTCACCTCGAACTATATATATATGATGTGATATATATACTATAAGATGTAGCTAATAATAGTACTATATATATATATATATATATTATATTATATATTATATATATATAATAGGTATATATATATATATATATATATATTTATATAGTATATATATAATATATTCATATATATATATATAACATATATTTATATATATATATATATATATATATATATAATATATATATATATAGTACTATTATATATAAATATAGTATATATATATATAGTATAGTATATAGTATATATATATGATATTATAGTATTAGTATATATATGATATATATATATAGTATAATATATTATATAATATATATATATTATATATATATAATATATGTATATACTATATATATATATATATATGTATAGATATACAGTATATATATAGTATATAAGGTATATTATATATATAGAGTAGTGATATAGTATATATAGTATATACTATATATATAGTATATATAATATATATACTTACAATTATTATACTATATATATTATATATATAGTATATATATATAAGATAGTATATATATATATATTATATATATTATACTATATAATATATATATATATATATATATAATAGTGTTTGCACCATATTTGCATGTGCATGTCTGCAAGGTGGTGATGGTGGTTAGATTTTTTTACAATTATCACACCATTCACCGAAAAGAGAAATATGGTAGAAGGGGGTTTTTAGCCTCTTAGCCACCAGAGGAAGAGAATTCTGAAAAAAATTATCTGCATATGACTCGTCTGCTTCGAGAGAAAAGCAGCTTCACCTGCTGACAATTTAATTAATTAATATTGTTTAAATTTTTTTTTAATAAAGGGCAAGGATCCAAGTATTTTGCTGCAGGTTGAGCCTATTTTTCCCATCGCCATAAAATGGAGCATAAAATTCGGAAATTTCGCAAAACCGATTTTTGACTATACACACAAACTGTAGATTGTTTTGCCCTCTCTAAAACGTTTTTTCCGGTGTTTTTTATGCCTGTTGTCTGTAGTCATATATTTCAGAATTGTTCAATTTTTTAAACGCCCATGTTTTGACGATAGTTCGTATTCAAACTTCCAGATTTTTTTTTCTTCCGAAATGTCTCATTTTACAAATTGTATATATAGGTCCATTACCTGGTACAAAAGTACAGAAGTACTTTTTCAATTTTTTGAGTTTTGTGCTCAGCGTTGGTCCAATTTCCAAACCCACTTTTTTTTTGGAATTTGAAATGAAATATTGGGATATTTTGTTTTATTATTGTCGATCAACCATCAAATTTTCAGGGATTGTATAGTTGGGCGTGATGCATCTTTTTTACTTGGATAATCTTTTTGTATACTAAAAAGAAAATTTTAAAAAAAATTTCGAAATTTTTTTTTTGAAAATTTTTGTTCCAAGAAAAATCAAAAACTATTGCAATATTTTTTTTTTTTTTTTTTTTTTTATTTTTTTTTTTTTTTTTGACAGACAGTCACAAGCCCACCCCACGGGCAAAGCCCCTATTCAAGGAGGGGGTCGTTAAAATCAACAAAACCTCCAATTCTTCTGCAAATTCACGCAGAGAGCGACAGACGCGGGCTTTTAAGTGAGGGAGATTAATTCAGTAGGAAACACAGAAAGATGGAAGAGAATTCCACAGAACAGGGTGGCAGGAAGAAGGAAGGCACGGCACAGCGCACTAGTCTGGAGTTTTGCTATGATCAAACATGCAAAACTCATGTGCCGACAATGATTCAGCACCTTTGATGCTACCGCAGGAGCTGGTGCTTAACAGGAGGTGGCACGCGAGATAGGAAAAGCTTCCCGAGCACATTGCGCTACGAGTAGCCTATAGAAAAGAGAAAAGCGCACCACCGATCGTGGCGCAAAGATAGAGGGTGAAGTGAACTAGAAAGAAGTACAGGACAGTTTTATAAGTCTTTTTGCCTTGACTCGACCCTATATACAGAAGCCGGGTGAAACCTGAGCCCCCCATAATTGTGAGAGCAGTACTCCATACAAGGGCGGATGAGAGACCTTGTATAACTGAGTAACTGTGGAGAGGAAAAAAAGACATATACGAGCAGATATTACAGTTTCTTTGAGGCGGTATGCAACGTTGTGATGTGAGGTTTCCAAGACATTTTTTTGTTTTATGTTAAGGCGCGCAGGATGTTTATATTGTCAACATGGGGCGGCTTGGAGGAGAGACGAGAGCACGGTCGAAAGAAGATAGGAAAGTCTAGAAGGTACAAGTATAGGAAGAGATATAATAGAGACTATGAATATTTTAAAGATTGAATTTCCACAGAGGGTTGAGAACGACCGCCACGCGGAAATTCTTATCCAGATCAGCGAGATAGATCGAAGAGATTAAGACGAGAGGCATTCTAGAAGTAAAAGAGAGTATGATGATGAGAATGAAGGGTCGATCATCGGCATATGAGTGATAGAGTATAGATGTGCAGGTGAGGAGAATCATTAATGAAAGTAGGAATAAGAGTGCGGTAGATAAGACAGAACCCTGAGGAACACATTGGGAGGAAGAAGTCGCCCCATCACAACAGCCGATATTGGCCGTTGAAAGAAAACTAGACCATAAGTAACGAAAGGAAGGAGGAAAACGCGCAAAGGAGGGGAGCTTGGAGAGCAGTGCGCGTGCCATACCCATATATACGGTATGAAATGTCAAGCGCCACCACGCAGTCTCTCCGTAGTTTCTAAGGGCGGAAAACCATAAATCGGTAATAGGTATATAGATAGCTCGACGCCGAAGCCGTCTGGTGCGATACGAAAGAAGAGAATGAATTCCTAAGAATGGTGCTAAGAAGTGAGAGTTAAGAAGGGTTTCAAGATCTTAGATAGAATAGGACGATAGTTGGTAGGATGAGAAAAGGGATCAGAGCGAGCTTCGCCTTTTTGCGGAATAGGTTGGACAGCGTGCTTTCCAACACACTCCGCCGGAACAGTGCTAGTTAGCTCAGGAGACCATACGAAAGATAATAGGTAGGTTTGACAACTATCAGAAGGGAGGGAGAAGGCCTCGCAAGTGACTCAGATATATGCACAAGCTGGCAAGGCCTTAGCGGCGGGGGCCCCCTCGCGTGATGCGGGCATCTATTTAGAGACTTTACTGATAGGATTACCCCTTGTTGTCTACATGTCGAGTTTTTTTTGATGCCGGCAAAACTGCTGTGGGTTAGGCGTATATCCGGATGCCGCGCGCGCCCTACGCCGCCTTCCTCACGAACTTTCTCTACTAAAGATCTCAGGAGCCCATGACCTCCGAGATCAAATGTAATAAGACTGGGCAAAGACATATGAACACACTGAGTAGGAGAAGGTCTGTAATGGAGGTAGGACATCTGAATCGGTCCTCAGGGTTGCAAGGATTTATCGCGAGGAACATAGAATGGCTCGGAGAAGAGGTAGTTGGCTTGAGTTGAGAAGGAGTTCAGCGACAAGCGCAAGGATCAGGATCTCGTAATAAGAGGAAGCCGTAATTCGAAGGTATAGATTCACCGAAAGAAAAAGTTGTTAGAAGATGGTCCTTTGTTGCGCTGAGAGGATCCCATGTAAAACGATTTTTATATATCAAGCTCAGGAGAACCACGGAGGTTAGCCCGCACACTCGTATGTCGTCTCTTCTGCATGACTAGGCTCAGTCTCTTGCACTCTGATCACGAAGAGTATTGCTCGAGCAACGCATTCTCTAGGGCTGAATTGATAATATAATAAGCGAGAGTTGAGAGAATAGCGGACGAACTGAGAATCTTTTCCATCAGCACCGATGCGTCTCGGAGTAAGGAACTCCTCTGACTTCTTGGCGCCTCTGAATTCGGTCTCTATTCGGTACGGAGTAGCGACCAGTTACATACGAACTGCATAATCTTTGATGACGAGCGATGTTTAGTCTGAAGGAATAGACCTGTCTCATTCTGCGCCACGATATGACGACCCATGAGTGGGGGAGGGGAAGCGTCATCAGAGTGTCAAGCAGTCATTACCAGATTAAAGAGTTAGGCGTAGAGAGGTACGCAGAGGTCCCGCCCCAATCACCAGTCCCGAATTCAAAGTGGCCTAGAAAAAACGCATAGGGCAGGATGGAGCTGTTGGAGAGAAAGTATTAAAATTAAGAGAGTATAAGGTTGTGGTTCAGATTTAGCCATCACGGAGGAAGGTTTAGTGTAATTTAATATGAGAGAGGTACTAAAGAGTGAAGACATAGGTCAAGTGTGTCTTCAAGAATTAGGTTGGACGATCAGGAATGTGGTAGGTTCTTGATTAGTTGGCTCTCGCCAGGACGTAAGGACATGCTAGAATGATCGGCCTCCTCCCACCTTGATATGACGGGCCATATCCGCCCAACGCATCTCAGTGTTGTGTAAGCATTGGGAGAATCCCCTAATAGAAGGACGCTCAGTAGTTGGATGAGAAGAAATATAACATCTCGTGAAGAGGGGTAGTAAGATATTCACAGAAAGAGTGAAAATCTGTTCTGTTTAGGAGAACAGTAGCAGAAGCACAAGAAGATTACTTGTAGTAGAAGGAAAGCAAAGCATTTTGAGTCCGGACAATCGAAGTTAGGAGGATTCGAGATTCACGAGACGTGTTACAGAGTATTAATGTTTACATGGACTACACCCAGCTGTCAGGCGACGAAATTCTGAAATAAGTATGATAGTTAGACGAATTATGCGTGAATAATAAAAATGTGTTATCTCTTCGGGCCCTTTCTACATATGCCCTGAAAATTTTATCTACCTCTTCGCCCGACCAGAAAAAAAATTATCGCATTTTTCGTTTCACAAAATCTCGCAGATGAAAAAAGTGGGTTTGGAGAATTGGACAAGCGGCTGAGCACAAAACTGTCACAAAAAGTCGATAGAAACGTACTGTTTTGACTATTGTAGGTAATGAACCTATCTATGCATTATTTCAATGTTTGACAGTCATATTCGGAAGATTTGGTAGCTGATGTAGTATGTACCTATTTAAAGAAGTTGGCAAAAAACATGGGTTTTGAAAAAATTAAAATTTAGTAAAGATAAACATAGTACGGATGTACTGATAAACAAAATTTGACTGATAGCTTCAGGTGTTTATATAAGTCAAAATCGGTTGAAAATTCCGAATTTTATGTTCATTTTTAGGGGGCGGAAATTTGGGCTACGCCCGAGAAAAATATTGGATCTTGCCCATAATGAATGAGTCAAAAGAGATTTTACTCTCCATCAGCAGGATTCGAACACTAGATTCCGCGTCCGCCTGAGTTACAGTGAACCGGGCGGCTCTATCCACGTAGAGGCATGCACGTGCCAAAAATATTTTCAACTTGACCGGTTAGCTTTAATAACTGCTTGAGCTTGTAAAAGATACATATATCATTTGAGAAAAGAAAGCTTCTTCAGGGAATCAACATTCCATTTCAACAGTCTTTTGATATAGTCTAATCTCTAGCTGTACCAGTAATTTTCTATTTTGCTAATTGTTGAGATTAGAAGAAAAACTAATTTTTTTTCATCTCTGGAATTGAAGATTAGTTATTTCATTATTTTTTTTTCTAGTTAAAACTATTTTACATATAATATCCAAACTTTGTACAACCTAAATTCACATTTCCCTTAGTGATTAAAATGTATTATTATTATTATTATTATTATTATTATTATTATTATTATTATTATTTATTATTATTATTATTATTATTATTATTATTATTATTATTATTATTATTATTATTATTATTATTATTATTATTATTATTATTATTATTATTATTATTATTTTGATGTATTATTTTGTATTATTATTATTATTATTATTGATTATTAGTAGTATTATTATTATTATCTATTGATTATTATTAATTATATTATATATTTATTACTTTAAAGTAGAAACTACTATAAAAGAAAATATTAACTAAACTGTTTAAGCAAAAATTTTAAAAATTTAAGAACAAGATTCCATAATTTTCTTACATAAAAATGAACTAAACTTAAAATTTTTTTTTTTCTTTCCATAATTTTCTTACATAAAAATGAAATTATTTTAATTTTGAAATGTTGTGATGTTGGAAAATAAATTGATCTCCTTGTTTTAGAGTTAAACGTGATTCTCTTATCCCCAAACACACTACCAGCTTCTGAAAAAGCCTCTCAGAATTAACTGTTGAAGCAGGGCGGGCGAGCTTTCTTATATCTATCAGTTTAATAAAAGGGTATTTTTTTATTCTTTATATAGTATATTCCTATTATACTTAATAAATGTACTGAATTATACGAATTTTGGTTTACAAAACTAAGAGCTCACAACATGGATATGAGAAGATGTAAGATATTTCTAGACAGACTTTACTTGTTAATCAGACAAGCTTTCAGTAGAATGTGTAAGGTGTACCCAAAGTCGATTAGTTCCTGTTCAGACCGGAACTTTCCAAGGTTCCGAAAAGTTCCGGTTTCGGCCGGAACCAAAAATTCTGGTTCAAGTACATCCTAATAATATAATAGTAATTATCGTATATATAGTATACTAGCGTGAGGAGAGTAATAATAGAGGTAAGGTATTATTGTGGTGAGAAATATCACTAGTATATATAAATTATATATATAGTATATATATTGGTGAGGAGTGAGAGGGTATACCTATATATCAGTATACTTTGTGCCATCGCTGTACATTTGAGTGGAGAAGTGTATATATATACTATAGTATATATATATATATCACTATAGAGGTATATATACTATATAGAGAGAGATGAGATTTATTGCAGATATAGTATATATAAATATATAATTATATATATAAGTATATAGATATATATTAAATACTATAGTAGTATATATTTTGTTTTATTTCCTAAGGGGTTATATATATATAGTAGTTATAGTAATATATATAGTATATATACTATATAAGTATACCATGATATGATATATCAATAATATATGCAAGTATGAATGAAGATAATATATAGGCATATATAATATTTAATATACTATATATTATATATAACTATATATATATATATATATAGTATAATATATAAGAATATTTTATATATATAGTTTATATATATATATATCTATAACGTATAATATTGGAATATATATATATATATAGTATAGAATATATGCAGTATATTTAGCAAGTAGTAGTTAATATAGTATCTCACGATATATATATACGTATATAGTAATATATTATATATACTATTATTTATTATATATGAATATATATATATATAATATAATATATAATATAGATAAACTATATAAAGTATATTATATAAATATATATATTAGTAGTACTATATATATATATAGTATAGTATAAGTATATATATATAGAGAATATTATATTATTATAGGATATATATAATATCTATGACTATATATAATAATATTATATATAGTATATATAGTATATATATTATATATATCGTATATATATATATATAATATATAGATATATGATAGTTAGATATATATAAGTATATATAGTATATATATAAGTAGTTTTACATAGTATATATATATATATACTATATAAGTATATATATATAATACTACTATAATATATATATATACTATAAATATCTATATATGTATATATAGTATTATTTATATATAGTTATGTGTATATAGTATATATAATTATGATATTAATATTATATATAATATATGTTATATATATATATCATATATACTATACGATATATATATATATATGATCGTATATATATATATTATATATTATATATATATATATATATATATATATGATATATATATATATATATTATATATATATATATATATGAAAATATTAATTCTCTCCGGCATTGAGGCGTAGATTCCGTTTTTTTACCTTCTCCTAAAACTTATAAAACTTGCAAACAGAGGTTTAACTTGTCTGTTCTTACGCAATATCCTATAGGGGCGATACCCTCATGATTTTCTAAGGATTTCAAACTCTTAAAATGCGTGTTATTTATGTTTCATCTCGAAGTAGTAGAAAATCTTTCCTTTCGATTTACACAAATGCATTCTTCTTCTTCTTCTTCTTCTTCTTCTTCTTCTTCTTCTTCTTCTTCTTCTTCTTCTTCTTCTTCTCTCTCTATCTTCTTCTTGACTACTTCTTGCTGCTTCTTCTGTAATTCGTTCTATGCTCTTACGTCCTCAGCGTGGTCGCTGGGTGCCCTTCAACTACTTTGCGTATTTCTCTCTTGGCAGCAGGAGGTGCTAGCTGTCTTATCTACTGTTCTGCATATCTTTCTTTCACTTCTTTTAAGTTCTTTCTAGCTTCTTCTTCTTCTTCTTCTTCTTCTATGCTTCTGTCTTCTGTCTTCTTTCTTTGCTTCTTCGATTGGCTAGTCTCTAGATCTTCTATCTGTGCTTCTTCTTTTTCTTCTTCTTCTTCTTCTTCTTCTTCTTCTTCTTCTTCTCGTTTCTTTTAATTCCACCACTGTTACCTTATTTTCTTCAAAACCTGAATATTACACCCAACCCTTTGTATGACCAAACTGTATGACCCTGGTGGAATTTCATCTGTTTTCCTTAAAATTTGTGGTTTCAAGCTTGCACTCTGCTTTGGTTAACCATTTGGTCTAGATTATCAACTTCAACCTTTCCTTCCTGCTGAAAAAATGGCAAAGTAGAGAAACTTTCTCAGACATATAACTATAGTTCTTTTGCTTTAACATCATTTACTTCTATAACATTCAAATTAACGCTTAACAACAATGTTTGAAAACCTCTAAATTATCTAATCCTACCTTAGATTAACTCTATGGTTTCCGTAAGGAGAGCTCTACTCTTGAGCTTCTTTTACTCTCTCTGTGCCTTTGCACTCTAATATTCGGGAATTTGATGAATCTTTTTGCCATGGTCCTAAACTTTAAATAAAGTCTGTTATATAATTTATATTTTTAAACAATTTGCTGAATCTTTGAATCTGAATCTTTTGCTGAAACTTTCAAAAAAGTCCGGTATGCAAATTTCTATTTTTAACATTCTCTCTCCTTCATCATCCATGACTCTCCCGTAACTTTGTGTTGAGTATGGTATTATGACGTTTCGCAACTTCGTCGTTTCCCTGGGCTAACGTCGTACTCCATGGGTCTAACTTGTATTTCCAATGTGTGGCGATTTCTGACAAAGCAAGCTTCACTGGATCTGTTCCGACAGAGCCAAGTTTCCAGCTACATCGTATATGTGGGAGTCTTGATTAAATAATGACGTTGTATAAGTCAGCTAATAACTTGAGTCTTGGAAGTGAAGGTTGGAGCATCTTGGGGTTCAGCTGGTCCTTAGCCCGAGGTGTTTGATTGGCCCCCAATATATTTTCCAACTTTTCAGTTAATGATCTTCAATCTTTTAATTCATTCACGATGGTTCGATGTGTAAATCATATGGTTGCATATTTCTTAGGGGGACGTGTAGCTCATTATCATTCATTTATTTACGTTAACCCCTCCTATGCTCACGATTCAATTCATCATTGTTCCTCACATTTTGAAATACGGTCCTTCCTATTGCAGATATCTCTAATTGAGTTAGAGAAAATTGTGTTGATTTCATGTCTCAAAGATTCAGTTCTATAATCAGTTCTATAATCTTCCATATAACTGCAACCTCTTCATCCAGAGCACACAGTTCAAATCATCATCTGTCCAAAACATCCTGAATGTTTCTTTTTTTCGTTGACTATTTCTTAAGTAATAAGAACATTGTTTCACTTACTGAAAAGTTTAATCCTCCACACCACCCCAATTGTTTGCTCTTAATTGCGGTCGCGATTGGTGTTGTGTTTCTGGAAGACCGAGTATGCCAGATTAGTGGCGAGTGAATGCGGTCAGTAGGTGGAGAGAGCATCTTGGAGGTTGTGAGGGTTCACTCCGAAGAGAGTATTAACCCGCCGGGAAGTGGATCGTACAGTACTGTAGAACTGCCAGGCATGATTAGAGGATCAATTTTTCTGATTGAGCGGTAAATGTCGGTAGCGCTAATGTCTCGTGTGACGTCGTTTTGAGGAGTCTGATCAAGCATGCGTGTTCTGTCCCTCTTCTTTGTCAATTTTAGCTCGGATGCAGACCACGAAAATTTCATGCCTTTGAGCCCATACTGATTCCCTCGTGCAAGGCGGTTAACAATCTCACAATGTTATACCAGGTAGACAAGACAGTTGTAGACAAACACTTGTTCGCTTTATTCTAATTTGTCACTGCATTCTATCGAGCTTTATACTTTGTCAATGCTCTTTGTGGGGACAATGCCAGCCACATCATGGTGTTCCCTATTGATATTGGTCTTTTGACAAGCGATTTGGTTTTCACACCATACTATGGTGGTGAATCACTGGCGTGAGTGGCGGGTAGATCTTAGAGAAAGTAGATCGAAGTAGGTGATTAATGGGCGTATTTGGACATATGATTGATATTTTGCTATATAACTTATCAATATGTGTCTGAGGCTCAGGTAAGGTTAGTGTAGTTGGACTGTGTGGTTAGTTATTACTAAGTATGATGAGTATATTATATGATGTTGTCTGAGCTAGATACGAAGTGGGCTATAATATTGTAGAAGTTAGGATAGATATATAGCTTAAGCATATAAAGTATTGACGTATCTGTGAAGTATATATGAGGTATCACCTGATGTGTATCTGATATATTACATTTATATCTATGAGTAAGAGGTTATAGTTATGTATACTTATATGCTATTATATATATATGATATTAATTTATTATAAGTATATTAGTGTAGAGTAGTAGATCGTTATTGATGACGATTTGTATGTGTGAAGTGGAATATGAAGTTATGATACGTATCTACTATATAGGATAGCGCTTAGTATATAAGTATTTAATATTGTTACGTACTAGTGGACTAGTTAAGGATGGCATTGTATATATAAGACCAAGAGAGACTAGAGTTGGAAGACACTTTTCTAACAATTCAACAAAGAGGTTGTTCGTCCAAGAGGACGCATCTCATTTAGACACACGGGGACGCTAAACATAATAAGTGACATTCATGTAAAAAGTTTACAGAATAGACGTGTTGAGAAATAAACTCCAACTAAAATTAGTCGTTGTTGAAAAAACATCGCCAAAGCAAAATATAAACTTAAAATTTATCTTAGCAAATATTTCGCGTTCTCAGACATAACTGATTCAGGTCTACAATTTAATTAAATAATGATTAAACCTGTCAACTGTCGCCTCTTTGGTTCTAAAATATAAAATAATGAAACTGACAACTAGCATGAAGAAAGTTGTAACCAAATACCACCTAGGTAATAGATTAAATCATCTTTGTGTTACGTGGAACAAGGGTGATTACGAGTGGGATGTATAGAGGGCGCCATAGCGAGTTTGATAGTTGTGTGTTAAAAGCTGAAAAAAATTATTAAAGCAATACATGAAATGAACTGATGAATAATAATATATTTTATGAACAAAATATATAAAAAGTTTAAAAATAAAATAACGACAATAAGAAGTGAGAAATGTTCTAGAACCTTAAAAGAAAAGATTTAATTAAAATATAGACTGAGTAATCGGATATTTTGAAAATATAGAAATGAGCTAATCTTTGAAATAAAGAAGGACGTCTAATTTTCACAATGCACGTGTAAATAATAGATATAATTAATGTAATTGTATCATAAAGTATATTAGTAAATCATAAGAGATGTGAAGAATAAGTAATCAATTAATGCACACATATGGCTATTAGCAGGTCAGCGTATTGTCAATTAAGCTAATGATAATAATAATGTAAAGGTCTATATGAATAAAGGTAATATCATAGATGTAGATTAATATCAATAGACATAATAGAAGTAATCTAAGATGTAATACGGGGACTAATACAAATAATTTTTATTCAGCATTCGTGCTGCTAACAAAATCATTAATGCATATGTATGAGAGAAGGTGTTCATGCTACATTAAAGTTGGAATGAATAATAGTATTCACTATGGGACACTTAGTAGGACTTTAGTATTCATGGTAGAGGCATTTAGAATCGATGTAGGAGGTTAGAGTAACGACTTAATGGTAAGAGTGATCACTTCTTAATATAATTAATAATGTACAATGATCAAAATCCAGAAAGTTCCCAAAATTGATGGTAACTCAAGTAATAGCTATTTGGATCTAAAGCATTAATAATAATATGTTAATAGAAAGAGTTATAAATCGTATGAATCAATTAATATTATTCTTTTAATCAAATGATATAAATATAATAATAAACTAAATTAATAGATAGAGAAAATAAGCTTCTCAGAAATAATGTATTAAATTATATATTTTTCTTATCTTTTTAAACAATAATATTTATTGTCATATGGCATTATTTCGAATTACAAATTTACAATATTAGTATGTTTAGATTTAGCACTTATATGTAGTTGTGTTGAGTGTTATTGCTTCAATATTTCTTAGTGATGTATGTATTATGATTGAACATTTGACAGTTGTCAAGTAGGGTGTGTATGGTTCAGCTATCAGTAGTTGGTATGTTCGTACGTTATACTAGGGTTAAAGTTATGGTGTGATATATAATATGAGTGAGTGATATATTAATTACGTTAATTAGGCCAGTGTCTAGGTCGTTTGTACTTCTTAGGGTATGTGGATACGGAACAGGTGAGTAATGAGTTCAACTGCAGGGTACGAATAGCTTGGCTGAAGAGCGTCGGTCGCAGGTTGTCGGTTGCCGAAGGCTCATTCATTCGATGTAGGGGAAGTTCTTAGGTGGGCGTGATCAGGAGTCTCGAGTGTCGATGTTGTGATTAGGATTAAAGTGTTATCCCTCTCTGTGAGAGCTATTTAGTGCATTGAGATTCCATAAAGTTAAGTTTATATTTAGTGATATACATCGATAGTTTTTAGATTTATATATACGATAAGACTTATGTACTGTATTATGTGATCTATATGTTAATATAGTACGTAGTAGGTATATAGTATATCTATATCAGTAGTATTAATATTTACGTATTAGTCATTATTATTTTGATATTTTATTACTTAGAATTTTAGATAATTGTGATATTAATATTATAATACTATATATTAAATATTGAATATAGTATAGTTATATATAAAGTATATATAGTATAGGTATACATATAGATATTCTTGTAATATATCTGTATTATTATATATATGTCGATATATTGGATGGGTTAGCGGATGCTAGATACATATAGTGATGTATGAATATTCATTCATTATCATAGTGATATATAGTTAGGTATATAACTATAATAAAAAAAAATATAATATGATATGGTTTATATTATTATATATTACGTATAATATATTTATATATGATATAATTTTTCTTCTAGATAGTTAGTATATATATATATATAGCTGTAGTAGTTTTTGAGATATAAATGCCCATTCAAGGATTTTTTACAGTTGTCACCATCACTCACGGGCAAAGCCCCTATTCAAGGAGGGGGTTGTTAAACTCAACAGAAAATCATCCAAAATCTAAGCGTAATCATTACGCAGTTATGAAACGAGAGCGAAGTTCTCTGGCTAGCGTCTTGCGGTGTCTTGGTTGATCTGTGATAGAAGAGCGCCCGGGGGGAGCCAATGATCGCGGGATAGTCCATGCATTAGGAGGGACGATTAAAGGGTAGGAAACCAGAGAGTCGTGGCGGGAATCCGGATGGAAGTAGATACGGTGTCCATCGAGACTGAGAGGTGGTCGCAGGAAGAAACGGAGAGCAAGCCGCAGCAAGACTAAGGTTCCCTGGGGAGGGATTTGGCTAACGATCTACTACTACGCAGAATGAGCGTGACCTGACCATGTTGGCCGCAACACAGTCAACCTCGCCTAGTGTGCTACGGAGGGCGGTCGCGCGCTTGAAAGGTGTGGCACCGAGGAAACTTTTCCCGTTGCGGCTGTCTGGCCCTCGAGGCACGTTGGGCATCCAGTTCGCGGCCAAGGGCTGGTCTGTAGATTATAGCCGTTTTTCTAGCTGGTATGTAGGCTCAAAGATGGGAAGATAATCAGCACCCAACATCGCGGCGTGCACTGAAGAATAGAGGGTCAAGTGAACTTAAAAGGTATGGAAGTTGTGTAAGAAAGAGTCTTTTTGCGTCTTCTGGTGGACTCTGTCATGTGGAAGGTGCGACACCGACCTAATGTGCTTGATGCGTCAAGAGAGGTTGGAGGCCTTGGGTGCAAGCTACGTTAGTCGCGAGAGGATGTGTGAGTCGGCCTGAGGATCCACGATTTCTATGTAGGAGATAGCAGTACTGGCGCTATACAGGGCGGATAAGACCCTTATGAAAACTGGAGTAACTGAAAAGAGGGAAAAAAAAGTCTTCGCAGTGCTAAACAGAGACTGCCAGTTTTCCTTTAGAGGGTCCGCCCTAGCACGCATTGTGATGCTGAGGTTTTTCCAAGACATTTGTTTGTTTATGTTATGGGCCAAGGATGTTTATTTGGTCAACAGGAGAAAACGAAGGAACCGTCGAAAGAGATAGGAAAAGTTAGAAGGAGTCTTAGGAGGGAGATTGTGGAGGAGAGTTTCGGATTTTTTCACAGAATTAGAATTCCACCGAGGGTTGAGAACGACCGACACCCCTCGGAAAGGTGCTATCCAGTCAGGCGAGGAATGGAGTCGGGAAAGGTCTTTTAAGAGCGCGGCCGGGGAGAGGGCAAGTTGCTGAGAAGTGAAGGGAAGGAGCGAGAATCTTGAAGATGAAGTTGAGAAGTGAAGGGTAGGGTCATCGGCATATGAGTGGATAGAGCTTAGGATGTGCATGACGAGAAGGGTATCATTAATGAGAAAGTGAAGAATGAGAAGTAGGAGATAAGACAGAAGTCGCCCCATCTGAGGAACATAACTATTGACAGAAAAAGAAGAACGAGTCGCTCCAGTTCAGACACGGAGCCGATATTGAGCGATTGAAAAGGAAGCATTAGGCACATAAAGCCTTAAGACAAGGACGAGAGAAGAGGAGAGATTCCGAAAGGGAGGGGAGGCGTCGTGGGCAGGAGGGCAGTGACGCGGTGCCGATAAGATGTTGATGCCGAGAGTCTTAGCTATCCGGGTCAAAAATGGCTATGTCAGCGCCACTACGCAAGTCTCGCCGTAGTTCCTAGGAGCATTGAAACGCATAAAATCTTTTAGATAGATAGAGAGACGCCAGTAGACTTCGAGCGCCAAAAGCCGTACTTTGCGATCGGAAAGAAGAAATGAGATTCCAGATATGATCTAAGAATGGAGTTGAGAAGGGTTTCACAGATCTTGGATAGAATACAAGTTAGATCTATAGGGCGATAGGTTAGAAGGACCGAGCAGGATTTCTTTCTTCGCAAAGGGTTGGACATATGCGCGCTTCCAGACACTAAGGAAAATGTGCAGTATTTTCGAGATGTGTCACAGCACGTAAGAGGTAAGATGATGAGCACTGGTATAGCCAGGAATTGGCAATAGAATCGTCACGCAGGGTTGAGGATAAAGAAAAATAAGGTAAAAGGCCGAAGAGAATTGACCATAATTTTTATATTATAAAACTTGTTTTATGGTTTTCCGCCTTAAGGACTACGGGAGACCCTTCGCGTTGGTGGCAGCTTGACATTTCCAGTAATGGCAATTTTGACGCGGGGTATGCACGCGTCAACTGCCTGCTCCGAATGGTGCTCCTCGGTTGCTGGGATTTTGCCTCCTTGCTGCTTTGCTTACTTATGTCTAGTTTTCTTTCATTTCGCTCAATATCGGCTGTTTGTTGGATGGGCGACTTCTCTTCCTTTTCTGTCAATAGTGGTGTTTCCTCAGGGTTCTGTCTTATCTCCCTCTTTATTCTTAATACTACTTTTCATTAATATTCTTCTCACCTGCACATCTTTCTCTATCCTCGTATGCCGATTGACTCGACCCTTCATTTCTTAACTCATTATCTATTCTTCTTCCTCTTTTTTAGCTATCTAGAATTGCCCGGTCTTTCGGGTCTGTGTATTTCTTTCCGGGATTTCTAGGTGACTTTCGCTGGATCTGGGATAGAAATATTCGGGTGGGGTCGTCGATTCCTTTGTTGGAAATTCAATTCTCTTAAAAACGGTCACTTCTTCAAAATCTTCCCTCTTCCTAGAGACCTGTCTCATTTCTCCTATCTCTTTTCTGACGGTTCTCTCATCGTGCTCAGTACCGTGTTCGACAATATATAACATCCTTGGCCTTAACATAAGGAAAACAAATGTCTTGGAAACCTCACTCAAAACGTTGCTTAAGGGGCCTCAGAGAAACTGGGAAGTGCTGTTTAGACTGGGCGAGAAGCCTTTTTTTTCCTCTCCACAGTTACCTCAGTCTATGCAAGGGGCTCATCCGCCCTTGTATGGAGTGCTGCTCTCACATTGGGGGGGCTCAGGTTTAGCCGGCTTCTGGAAGTCGGAGTCCGAGTCAAGGCAAAAACTTATAAACTGTCCGGTTCTTTCTAGTTCAACTTGACGCCTTCATGATCATTGTGCGGACGGCGGATGTTGCGTGGGCTTTATCTCTTTTCTATAGGTCGTAGCGCAAGGTGCTCGAGGACGCTTTCATCGGGTGCCACTCCTTTTAAGAAAGCCCTCGTAGCACAAGGGTGCTGTGTGGCACATGAGTTTGTGTGATAATTAGCACACTCGCAGAATTCTAGTTCGCTGTGGTGCATTCCTTCTTTCCCTGCCACTCTGTTCTGTGGAATTCTGCTTCATCTTCTGTGTTTGCCTACTCATTATCTCGTTAACTGTTAAAAGCCGCAGTTCTGTTTGTCTCATCTGCGTGCTGATTTCGCCGTTTAGTTGTGTTTTGTTGATTTTAACACGCCCTCCTTGAATAGGGCTTTGCCGGTGAGCGGTGGATGGAGTCTGTAAAAAAAAAAAAAATATTAAATAAAAATGTAAATATGCATTATGTTTGGAATTATGTTCTGGAAAAATTATTGTTCAAAAAAAAATTTCGCGAAATTTTTTTTTAAAATTTACTTCTTATTTAGTATGAACAAAAAGTGATTATCCAAGTAAAAGATAGCAATCACGCTCCAACTGATATCAAAGTTGCATATATATAATGGTTTGAGTCGGACAATCAATAAACAAAATATACCCTAATATTTCATTTCAAAATCACAAAAAAAAGTGGGTTTGGAAATTGACAACGCTGAGATTGATATTAACCAAAAAATTGAAAAAAAGTACTTCTGTACTTTTGTAGGTAATGACCTATCTTACGATATTTCAATTCTGAAGATCCAGCATTTAGACGTGATACAACGAAGAATATTATGGGTTGTGAAAAAATGGGAAAATTTCCAATCGGTACTCTGAAAGATATAAGGAATGTGAGAACTCTACAGTTTGTGTGTATAGTCCAAAAGGTTGGAAATATCGCGAAATTTATTCCATTATGAAATTAGGCTCAACGAGCAAATATTTTTGATTTTCTATTTGGGAGAAATTTAAAATTAGTTAAATTAATTTAAATTAGTTGGTGAAGCTGCTTTTCTCTCGAAGCAGACGAGTCATATCAGAATAATGTTCTTTTCAAGTTCTCTTCTCTGGTGGTTAGGCTTAAAACCCCTTCATAACCTATTTTCTTTTTTCGTGAATTGTGGAAAAATTTGGGTAATTAATGCTACACCAACAAAACGCTTGTCAGACATGCGGGGAGAGAGATGGGTAATATGATGCGACAGATTATAAATATATATATTATGAGTATAATACGTATTTCTACAAATATTTTCGAAATTGCGTATAGTGGAATACTGATATAATATAATGTATGTTGATTTAGTATAATATTATATTATATATATCGTTATATAATGAATAGTGGATATTATATAATCTTTAGTATATTATTATGATAAGTAGTATTAGTTATGTATAGAGTAACTATTTAATAGTTATATGGTATATATTGAATATTTATAGTATATTTATTATATATATACTTATATATATATGTTTATATATACATATTATATATAAATTAATTATTATATATATATAATAATGAATATATATATAGATATACTTATAGATAATACGTTAGTTTTTGTATAGTATTATTATATATAAATATATTATATATATGTTATACTATATATATTATGTATAATATATATATAATATATATCTATATATATAGCTATGTTATATTATAGTATTATGTATATATATTATTGAGTTTTATCTATATATGATCTATCTATATATATTATATATCATAATATATACTACTATTAGTATTCGAAGGTTTTTGAGTGTTTGTTTGCATCGAATTGTTTGTTTCACTTATTTGTTTTTGCTTGATCCCTTGTTTGTTTCTGTGGTTTTTGTTTGATTGCTTGTTTGTATTCTATAGATTTTGCTAATCATAAAGTTTATGAAATGTGTGTTATTTATGTTAGGACAATGAGTATTTGGTTTTCTATTAAATCTCGTGAGGGGTTACTTGAATTTCTGTTTCTTTTTTTCTTTGTTTTACTTAGATAAATATTATAAATTTCTTTATTTATATATTGTTTAATTAGATTAATTGTTGAAGTGTTTGGCGATTGTTAGTTTCAGTGGTTAAGTACAAATACTTTGCTTGCATTTATTATTATTTATATTTTATAGTATATATTAGAAATATATGGGATATACTTTTATAGTTATATATATGATTTAATGTTATATGATAAATCTTAGAAGTCTAGACCGAAGTGACGAGGCATGAATAGTACGGTCACTTGACATCCAGATGAAAAAGTAATTTATTAATCATCTTTCTGGCCGAGATAAGTAGAAAGTATATCTGTTGACGATATTTAAGAAGAAATTATGTGATATCTACCTGGAGGAAGATTATTGAAAAGAGCCCTTATTGAATCCAATCTTTATTGCTACTGGCAGGGCGCAAGAAAGGAGGACCACCGGTTTGTTTCAAATCACTGACTGGTTTTGAGTTGTCCAGTTTAAGAATAGATCACTTTTTAATTGGGTAGAAGGGGAGAATGAAAAAAGAAGTAAAAGAGTGAATTATTAATCCATATTATACTATCAAGTATAGAGTAATGTTATATCATTAGTTTATCCGGGAACTAGGGATAAGCCTAAAAAATGGTTCCGGGTGAACCCACACTAGTACTGAAGTTGTTATAAACAATGGTCAGAAGAACTGACTTAATATTACTGATTCTGGGAAGTTATCCAGAATATTAATGGGTCTGGGAAGCTATCCAGACTTGATTAATGGGTCTGGGGAGTTATCCAGACTTAAGAGATTTTTAACTATGATGATTAATCTTGTGAGGTGAAGACTCAAGATAAGACTTAAGACAAGTCCAAAAATAAAGACCGACAAGTCCAAATGAAAGATGAATCCTTCGAGAGGTCTATAACGAAGACCCAATGATAAGATCAAAAAACAAGAATAAGACACAAAAATAAGAACTGTCTTGAGTGAAGATCAAGACCCAAAATTAAGAAAGTGTCTTGAGTGAAGATCAAGACCCAAAATTAAAACCCTGTAAAAATGATTACAGGAATTATTTTTAGAACGTTAAAAAGTTAAGATATTGAAATATGAATTATTACAATTTATGAAACAATTAATTAAAGTAAACTATTTAATTATTGAAATAAGGGATAGATCTTACCCTAACGATAAGCACGTTATCAATGAGGGGTCTTGTGGAATATGTGTCGAGAAGGGACGCTCTTGATGAAAATCAACCTTGGAAGGGACTGTAATCAAAAGTCAAAAGGGGAAAATGATGAATATCATTACTAACTTTGGGTAAATAAATGTGACTTAGAAGTTCAAACATGATTTACATACCTGGGAGAATTGGATCTTAATGTGTAAGTGTTTCCTAACTTCGTAGGTACATTAGTGATTTGATGGAACAAAAATCATCAATACTTTGGTAAGTATGCCTTCATTAACTTTGGAACTTTGATAAGCTTTTAGAACTACTTGTTATTCAGTTATTAGGTTATAATTAAAATTACAAATTATGAAAACATGAATATGTCTACTGTAACAGAGAGAAAAACTGATTTATTAACCATAAAAAACCAAAGGTAAAAAATATACAAACAAAAAATAGTTTAATCATACAGGTTTAACCTTAATAAGCAGAGTACTCACTTATTCTAATATATAGAATAAGTTTTCCATCTTGAAACCACTTTGGAACTAACTTATACCACACATGTATGTGTGAATTTAACCTGAATTGTAAAACAACCACTAACATTTATATATATATATATATATATACTATATATATATATATATTATTATATAGATATATAATATAATATATATATTATATATATAATATATATATATATAATATTATATAATATATATATATTATTGTGGGTGAAAACATATCATTTTTTTGAAGTTATCAAAACTACGCTATGCACGGACGTCAGTATCAAGGTCTGATACTGTGTGCAGAATTTTAAAGTTTTGAGACCCCTTACCCCTCGCATACATTACCCCACTTTTACCCTATTCTCGATTTTAGATCAGTCTCAAAGTTTGGCAATCTCCTGTTGGCAATGAAGGCATACAAACATAGTTCACACATTATCATCCACACATACTTACATACATTTGGTTGTTTAAAGCAAATTTCTGTAAATATCATATTCAGCAATATTTTACCATGCATTTGATTCCTTTTGATAATGGTTATGTATTTAGTGTTTAATGTTTATATATATATATATATAATATATATATATATATATTTATATATATATATATATAGTACTATATATATATAATAATATAATATATATATATATATATATATATATATGTATATATAATATATATATATATATATTATATATATATATATATATATATTATAATATATATATATATATAATATATATATATATATATATATTATTTATTTGAATTACCATCTCCCATGTAGGCAAGGCCCGGATAGGTCCTTTGGGGGCTCGGCGTAAAGATTGAAAAGCGGACCTTTACCGGAATTTAGAGGGAATAGATATTGGAATATTAATGTTTGAAAATTATGCTTTTCATGCTTAAAAAGCACATTTACCTATTTTGTCACTTGGGGAAATAGTTGAGGAAAAAAGTAAGCTATTTTTAATGTAGTTTACTTCACAATAAAATTTATATAATTTAATACACCGTACCTAATTTGTTCCCTGCTAGAAAAAATAAGTGTACTAATTAATTACGGAGTGGTCTAGTACTTAAAAATGAGCATGATAAGTATTTTTAGTTTTAGCGAAACAAATCAAACTGTGAAGCTATCTATAATTGTCTATCCTACGTGTATACCTCAGTAAATATTTAAAAAGACACAAGTCACTTAGCGTAATGAAAAACCAAGCATATTGAAAAGAAAACAATGTCCTCTTTAATTATGATTTAATTGTTACAAATAGTAGAATATATTTATACAAAAAGAAAAATTAAAAGCTTACATGGTACAGAGTACAGGACACAGCAAACTAAGAAAGGTTATTGTGATGTGAAAGATTGTTACTAGCTAACAGCTTTTTGGCAGTTGTTTCACTGGTCCGTGCGCTACTTCGTCATATAATAACATCGATTATCCAAGTTATAAAAACAAGTCTCCTTTCTACATTCATGAAAAGAAGATCAAGCCATCATGGCTAAGTCGATTCTTAACTATTTTAAGTTTGGAAAATACCCTTTCAAAGGTGACTTGTGTACAATGTATGGTTAGTACAAACTTGTAAAGCTACATATAGGTTGGTAAACAATCCAGATTGTGAGAGTTCAAAAACAACAAAAAGGCGCATATAAACCGAAAACATTGTTTTTTGTCAGAGCAGTAACCATAATGATTTTCGTCTTCTTCAAATTAAGATTCTACATCACCAAATTCACAGATTTCTTCAGCTCTATTTAGATGGTCTTGTTTTCTTTTAATGTAAGTTTTTTTAGCCATTGTAAAACTTTCATACTAATCTGCAAACTGTTTCAGCTCTATCAATAACTGACTTCTTTCAGCTTTACAAAGTTTAGAAATATTACAAAAGAACTTCCGTAGGAAAACTATCAAGCATTACGATTTCATTAAATTTCTTTGGGTCTAACCAGAAACAATCTTCTAAAATTTCTTTGTTTGGACTAAATCTTTCTTCGATACTTCTCCTGGCACGATCTAAAACACTGACAAAGATCAATTTATAGTTTTGAGCAGTGGAGATTCCAGGAGCTTCATCTATTGATTTTTCACCAGGCACTACCTTTTTCTTTGAAGTTCTTTTTTCCTTGAAATCTAATTCTACTTCTACATCAGTACTGCTATCTTCTAATTTGCTATTAACTGTACCTGCATAATATTTTGTTTTTGAATACAGAGCCTGAAAGTGTTTATCACTCCTTTTATCTCCTACTTGTTGAAGCAGCTTTTCTACCAAGTTCCAGTCTGTAGAATAGTCAATGGTTTTACTTTGTAAATATTTTGAAATGGGAGATATAACAAGAAATAATCTAATAAAACAGAAATAAATAGGTTTGCAAATTTGGACCATTGGGGGGGGACTGGGGAAAATAAATTTCTTGCCATGATTTAAGTTTCATTGAATTTTCTTTGAAACGTAAATAAAATTGAATTTTCTGTGCGTTTACGCTTTCTCAATTCTTAAAAATCCCTCATCGATAATTGAAGAAAGACCTTTATGTTTGCTCCACCAACTTGTGGCTGCTATTTTTTGACTCTTCATCTCTGTTTGAAGCCAAAAGAACGTTCATGGATTCAGCAATGGTTTCGCTAACAGATGGTAAATGTGTGTCTTGTTTCTGCAATCTTTTCCTTTTTGTTGGCTGGTGAAATTTCTGTCTTTAGCAGCATTTCATCACATAGGCATACCAAATAAATTATAACTGTCTGTGAAACACGTGGTTCATGAAATTTGGTTTTGTGTCTAGGATCCAGAAAACTTGCTATTGCAAAAGCGTAATCGTTTTGCAGAATTTGAAATCTATTATCTATCTCCAGCATGTGTGTTTCTGTCATCTTTCAAAGTCCCTTACTTTTAATGGCAGTATTTAGCACAGCTTTCATCGTTGCAACTAGAGGAATCCCGTCTGACAAACAAGAATTTTCTGAACTAACAGTCTTAGTTACCTCTTCAATTACCTAAAATCATCACCTGTCAAGCCTTTCACCTTTGTGTTTGTTCGAAGCGTTAGGGAAGACAGCTTCATTTATTTCTCCCGAGTCTGAACATCTTACGTTACAGAAAGTTGAGGAACATTTAGTCCCATAATTCATAAGTGAATACTATCCGCTATCCCCCAATAAAAAATTCATGCGGATGCGAATGCGGATGCGGATAGAGAAAAATGATGCGAATATCCGCATTTGCGGATGGGGATATCCGCTACACCTCTAATAGTCAGGTAGGGTTTCACCCTTTCAGTGGAACTAGCATCTTCTTCCATTTGGCATCGAAACTCGTTCTCCCAGAGCTCTCCAGAAGATCGTGCTTCTAGGCGCTTAAGATTCCAATGCTAGTCCAGGAGTTCTTCAAGCAAAAAAAAAGTAAAGGACCAGGTTGCTAGCCCTGTCGCCCTAAAACTAAGAGCAGAAAGAAAGTCTTCATATGGTCCGACTGTCTCGAATATCCATTCTTCTTACATATAGACAAATCAATACTCAACTAGATACTGCAGATACTATATATATATATATATATATATATACTATATAGTATATATATATATATATATATTATATATATATATATATATATATAATATTATATATATATATATATATATATATATATATATATTATATTATATATATATATACAACTATATATATATGACATATATTTATATAAATATATACATTTATATATAGTATATATATATATATATATACTATATATATAATATATAATATATATATATTATATATATATATATATATATATATATATAAATATATATATATATATATATATATATAATATATATTTATATTATATACTATTATATATATATATATAGTTATA